>LPNX011197064.1:315253-330253 GCA_001517045.1 Pseudotsuga menziesii | reverse complement strand
TATTATAATGGTAATTGAGGTTGTAAATAAGATAATAAGTGTTAAGTCATATATAATTTAAGGGTTAGGGATGTATGTATTATAAGGATTAAGTTTTATAGGTATTAGTAGTCATACTAGTTAATAACTACTTTATAGGTTACGAAAAATAGGTGTAAGGGGTTGAGTGGTAGAGCTTAATAGTATTTTTGGTTAACACTTAAGGGTTATAAAAATGAAAGGTTTTATATTAAGAGCTATAAAAATCAAGGATCACATGGGTATGGAAATATAAGAGTTTGAATTTTATTGGTAAATGTGTTAGGGGCTGTGGGACAACTATTAAGACTTATGAAGGTTAATTTTTAATTGTTATATGGGTAAAATGCTAGTCAATATATATTATAGGGGTCATAAATTAAAATTTATTAAGGTTATGGGTGGGTAATAAGGGTTAGATGTTATAATCTTTACAATGATTATGGGTTATAAATCTAATTGTTCAGTGATAATGGTTATGGGATAATTAAGTTTGAAAACTTGAGAATTAGAGTTACCGGTTATGGGATAATTAAGTTTGAAAACTTGAGAATTAGAGTTACGGGTTAGCATTTTAAGGTTATTAAGTGTATTGGTTAGAGTTTATTAATAGATCTAGAATAGAGAAAACAATTATTAAGGATTATAAAAGTTAAACATTCTCATGATTATGGCATATTAGTGATAGAGTTCATTAATATTTAAATAGATGATATAAATTAAAGGAGCCAAGATATTACTTTTATAGATTTGATAGTTGTTTGGGTGTTATAAAATATATAAAAGTTATAAGTTATAAGCTTATAAATATTTTAAATAAACCCTAATATTCTAATTCATAAAACATATAATCACTCATCCCTAAACCCTAATTCTTAAAGCATATAAAAAATGGTTTTATAAACATATTTATATATGTTAATTCATGCAACCCTTAAAGACTAGTATAATAAGCATATAGCTGTTAATCCATTCAACCCTAAAACCTTCACACCTTTTTCACATTCTTATTAACCAACACTTTTTTCAAGTTTCATATTTTTACTAAAATCAATGCCCATATATGTTAATCTATGCAACTCTTAAAAAAGTAAGCATATAACTGCTAATCCATTCAACCCTGAAACCTTCACACCTTTTTCACATTCTTATTAACTACCACTTTTTTCAAGTTTCAACCCTGAAACCTTCACACCTCTTTCACATTCTTATTAACTACCACTTTTTTCAAGTTTCATATTCTTATTAAAAACAGTACCCACACTTTTTAAAGGTTAAATGTTTGAAGACTCCACTTCATGATCAGACTTTTTTAAGGTTAAATGTTTGATGAATACAGTTCATAATTAGACTTTTTTATTATTATTATTTTATTTAAAGTTAAATGTTTGATGAGTACAGTTCATGATTGGATTGAGATACATCCTTGATTGGTGTAAATTTAAATGAGATATTGGGTAGATGTCTTAACTTTTGGGATCGGTGGGACCTGGCAAGCCTATAATGCGTACGACTGCTTGTTAATTTTCGATCGATCTGCTTTTTATGTCTGCCAGAGAAAGAAAGCCGAGATAATCTCGTCTCAGATTATCAAGCAACAGTTTTTTCATGGCTGAAAAACAATCTTGTCTGCGCTTCAACCTCAATCCACGCGGAGAGCTGTCATATACTTCTATTAAATTTGGAAGAACATCGTTTGCAATCAATTTCCAAGGATATATCCTCCAATTTATTTATTTTTATGACAATCGATGGTTCTTGAGTAGTGTATGGTGTGCACTGTTGAATTGGATAGATTCCTTTACATTGTACCCATCTTTCTTTTCTAAGAATTGAGAGGAGCTCGGTGGAGGTGTTGATGGCCAACATCAATCCATGGAATATGGATAGCCGCCGACGTGTTGCTATCTAACAAATATCCCGCATCTTGCCCAGCTGTGAGAAAACATGCACATCAGACACCATTGGAAAGATTTACTTCATAAGTTAAACAAAAATGACTAGCAGTTCGGTGCAACTGCTACCCTAACAACATTGTAAAATAAAAAATGAGAATTTATATAGAATGGCTGTCACAGAAATACTGTGAATAAGATTGTTGTTTATTGATTATAGTTTAGGTAGTTGTGATTCATGAGGAATAACGATTATTTTTTTACTTATTTTCAATTTTTTTAAGTGATATGTTTTTTCTTGTTAAATCTTTTTGTAATAATTAACTAGATTGATCTCGCAGGTTGACGCAGCGGCTGGCAGCGGTTCCAATATTTGCGTTATATTTATGAATTATATGCAAAAATTGTGACAGCAATCTTTGGTATATAAGAACCATAAATACACAAAACATTCAATACGTTTACAGCAAGTATACAAACCTTTAGGTTAATAACAATTTTAATAAAGGGTTAACATGCCTACTACAAACACATTACACCATGTTATTTATTGCAGCATATAAGAGCCTGGAGCGCCTTATATATTGAACAGACTTTCCTTTGGGAGGGAGCCTGTCCAATGGACACCATCCCATTCCTCATCCAACAGTGTCCATTGGACAGGCTCCCTTCCCGAGAAAAGGTCTATCCAGTAAATAAGGACTTCCGTTAAGTCCAACTTCCTCACAAAGTTGACTGCAAAAGGAATAATAGGCAGTGCATGATCCATGGATTGTTGTTGGCCATTAGCACTACCGGGATCCTTTCAGCTCTTGAGAATTAAAGTTGGTACAATGTAAAGGTCACTACCCAATTTCATTGTGCATGCACCCTTGGGAGTTGATTGAAAACGAAATTCTTTCAAATCTGATATAAGTGCGTGCATGCTTGGTAGGCGCTGGACACTGAATTCAAAGGCCAACGCCAGATTTTTGGCTGTTTTCATTGTGGGGACACAAACATAATACCCTAATAGTACAATCTCTTCGTTATTTTAGTTTCTCATTTAAATTCACATTATAAAATATCTCAATCTAATTTATCATCATTAATCTCAATCTAATTTGTCATTATTCACGGCATAATTCTCAGCCTCATTATCATTATCACCATGATCAACATCATGGTTGTCGTCGTTATCATCTTCTTAGTTGATAACGAAGTCGTCATCATCATCTTATGAAATGCTTATAATGTTAACTTTAATAAATCTTAAATGAAATGTTTATAACCCATCATTTTTATAATCCTTAACTTTCATAAATCTTAAATGGTAATCTCTTTATAATTATTATTCTAACCCCTATTAATTATAAATATACTAATGAATTTTCTCACAATTTCTTTGAAATCAGGTTTTTATTTACTAAAAGATAAAAATCTCTTAAAGATAGGTTTAAAAATAAACTAACACATATGCAAAAAAAAGTGGAGATGTTTAAGGCTCTTAATAACCTATAGAGTGGTTATTAAGTGGAGATGTTAGTGTCTTACACTTACATAAAGTTGATATTATTGGGATATAGTTTAAGACCAATTCCAATAGCATGTGAAATAGCAATGGATACATACCTACAGAGCTAAGAGTCATGTCTTACCTCTCTAAACATTAATTTCTATCCCTAATAAGCCATACCACCTTACACCTAAGTCATAAAACCCCTAATACTTAACCAAAATAATCCCTCTCACAATTTCTTTGAAATTAGGTTTTTATTTACAAAAAGCTAAAAATCTCTTAAAGATAGGTTTAAAAATAAACCAACACACATGCAAAAAAATGTGAAGATGTTTAAGGCTCTTAATAACCTATAGTGTGGTTATTAAGTGGAGATGTTAGTGTCTTACACTTACATAGTTGATATTATTGGGATATAATTTAAGACCAATTCCAATAGCACGTGAAATAGCAATGGATACATACCTAAGAGTCATGTCTTAGGGATTATTTTGGTTAAGTATTAAGGGTTTTATGACTTAGGTGTAAGGTGGTATGGCTTATTAGGGTTAGAAATTAATGTTTAGAGAGGTAAGCACAAAAATGTTATAAGGATCTAGCGTTATAGGTTTATATCTATTATAATGGTAATTGAGGTGGTAAATATGGTAATAAGTGTTAGGTCATATATAATTTAAGGGTTAGGGATATATGTATTATAAGGATTAAATGTTATAGGTATTAGTAGTCATACTAGTTAATAACCACTCTATAGGTTATGGAAAATAGGTGTAAGGGGTTGAGTGGTAGAGCTTAATAGTGCTTTTGGTTAAGAATTAAGGGTTGTACAAATTAAATGTTAAATATTAAGAGCTATAAAAATCAAGGATCACATGGGTATAAGGAAATATAAGAGTTTGGATTTTATTGGCGGATGTGTTAGGGGCTATGGGTCAACTATTAAGACTTATGTAGGTTAAGTTTTAGTTATTATATGAGTAAAATGCTGGTTACTATATATTATAGGGGTTATAAATTAATAGTTATTAAGGTTATGGGCCGGTTATAACTGTTAGATGTTATAAGGTTTACAATGACTATGGGTTATAAATCTAATTGTTAGTGATAATGGTTATAGAATCGATTAATTAGGTTTATGGGGTTAGCATTTTAAGGTTATTAAGTGTAGTGGTTAGAGTTTATTAATAGATCTAAAATAGAGAAAACAATTATTAGAGATTATAAAAGTTAAACATTCTCATGATTATGTGATATTAGTGATAGAGTTTATCAACATAAATAGATGATATAAATAATAGGAGTGAGGATATGGATTTCATACCTTTTTGGGTGTTATAAAAAGTATAAAAATTAAAAGTCCTAAGCCACTTTAAATAGACTTTAATATCCTAATCCATAAAACATATAATCATTCATCCTTAAACCTTAATTCTTAAAACATACAAAAATTATTTTAAACATACAGTTGTTAATCTATACCACCTTTAAACCTTAAAAATTAGTATAGTAAGATATAGCAATTAATCTATTCAAGCCTTAAACATTAAGAACTATAATTTTGATCACAGTTTAACTTTCATATTCTTTAACCACTTTTTAAAGTTAAAAGCTTGATAAATACCGTTCATGATTCCACTTAAGATACATCCTAATTTTGTTCACATTTTAACTTTCACATGCTTATTAAAAACAGTAACTACAGTTTTTTAAGGTTAAAAGTTTGATTGGACTTGAGATACATCCTTGATCGGTGTAAATTTAAATGAGAAACTAGGGTGTGTGTCTTAATTTTTGGAATCGATGGGACCTGGCAAGCCTACGATGCGTACGGCTGCATATTAATTTCTTACCATATATCTATATGTTTTTTTTATAGATAGGCGAGATAATTTCGTCTCAGATTATCAAGCAACAGTTTGTTCATGGGTATAAAAAAAAAATCTTGTCTCACATTGTCCTCTCAGCTCATTTCAATGTCCAACACCCACCAAGCATGCACGCGCTTCAACCTCAATCCACGCGGAGAGCTGTCATATACTTCTATTAAATTTGGAAGAACATCATTTTTAATCAATTTCCAAGGCTATACCCATCTTTCATTTCTAACAGTTGAGAGGAGCTCGGTGCAGAAGTTGATGGCCAACATCAATCCATGGATTATGGATAGCCGCCCTGTTGCTATCTAACAAAATATCCCGCATCTTGACGCGACCTTGTCGAGCTGTGAGAGAACATGCACATCAGACACCATTGGAAAGATTTACTTCCGAAGTCAAACAAAAATGAGTAGCAGTTCGGTGCAAGTACTGTGAGCCTACGAATATTGTAAAAAAATTGAATTTATATAAGATAGTTGTAACAGAAATATTGGGAATAAGTTTGTTGTTATATTGTTAATTGGTTGTAGTTTGGGTGGTTGTGAAGAATAATGGTTACTTTCTTCAACTTTTTTTAATTTTTTTGTTAAACCTTTTTTTGTAATCTAGTCATACATTGATTTTGGCCATAATGTCTTATAATCTGCCACACTCTTGTTGGAATAGCTAATATTGGCATATTTCCCATTAAAGTAGCTATCTAACAAACAAATGGCGATCCACCTTAAAAAAACTGTTGTTACATTCTGGGGGTTATCCAATTCTATGGCATGATTCACAAACTTCAGGAGATTTATATAAAACCATTAGAGAATACAACGACAGACCAGTGGACAGTAAGTATGTAAAGTGCCGATTTAGCATCTAATGCTTGGCCCAGTATTATTAATTTTCTAAAAGGCCCCTTTTTCAAAAAGCCACAGGACAATAGTTTGTAGCACTGAAAGTGGAAGGAAACTAAATAGGATAAAATTGTTATGGTATTATATCAGCATAGCCACAGGTAAAGTGATGGGTTAATATTTATAAACACAACTAACCAATTAGTTCTATGAAAATAGCTAGCTGTTAAACAAATGCTAAAATATATAATTTTATATTTATTGTTCATACCAGATTGTTACATTTAATATAAGCACAAAACAAATACTATTTAATAAATAAATAAAAACTGATAAAAAAACAATAACAAATTGTGGGTAATTTTATATATTTAAACTTAACAAAATAAAATAACCATAAAATTGTTACTAATTTTATGAATTTAAAAATAACAAAATAGAATAAACTTGTTACTAATTTTATGAATTTAAAAATAACAAAATAAAATAAACATGAAATAAATCCCTGATATACACTTTAATTAATCTGGTTAATCCACTAAAAACAAGTCCAAAATCTAAAAGAATAAAATAGATGAATCACAGCATTATGTCTTCAGTTGCAGTGGTTCTGTACAATGATTTGATATCTCTAATAAATTGCGGCCACCAGGCAAAAGAGAAATTGAAAGCTAGGGTCATGTGCAATCTTACATGTGCTTAGAATTTGATAACCAGGATTGAGCGTGCATTCCAATTTGGAGTGGAGTGCGCGAAAGCCAATGACAAACAATATGTGATTTGCATTCGGGCGGAAAATAAATTATGAAGAATTGTTAAAATAATTGGTGTTATTCATGATTAGACTGTGCAAAAATAATAAAATAATTATTTATTATTATTTTTAAATTTTAATAAAATATATAAAAATTTTATAAGCCTATTTTAAATTTCAAAATTACTTAATCGAACTAATTTTGATCGGAGTAAGCTAGCTACCTCACTCCATTTTGATCAAAGTCTTCTCCCTATTGATATCATCTTTTAAATAATAAACTCTAATATCAAGGCCTTATGTATTTATTATTTGAATTTTTGTAGTTATGAATTTACTAAAAAAATGTTTAAATAATAAACTGTAATATTAAGGCCTGATGTATTTATTATTTGAATTTTTGTAATTATGAATTTACTTAAAAAAATTAAAACAATGAAATTACAAGGTTTTCTTTAATACTAAATACTGGATATGATCTTTACTTTATATTCAAATAAATAAATATAATATTAGTATAAGTTTTAAGTTTATAAAATTTTATAATTATTTTTAATAAATTTGGATATTTATTTTGTTTATAGTTTAGTAAATGATGTTTAAAGAAATAATTTACTTATATTTAAGAGAATCAATATAAAGAAGCTATTCACTCAAAAATAAGAGTGGCTGATTTTATATAGGTAAGTGTTAAATAGATGTTAAAAAGTTAAGTAAAAAGATCAAGAAAACAATAAAGATGAAATAAAAGAGTATGGCTAATCTTTTATAGGTAAGTGTTAAATAAATGTTGAAAAGTTAAGGAAAAAGAATAAGAAAACAATAAAGAAAAAACCAGAAAACAGGGAAATACAAGTTGATAAAAATTAATAAAAAATATATATTTTTTTATCTTAGGATTAATAAAGAAATAAATGTAAGAAATGAGAGTATTAAGAATTAAGACAGGGATCAAATGACTTTTAAGATTCAAAAACAGGATCCATAATATAATGAACTTTATATTTTTTAAGGGGAAGTTAAACAATTTAATAAGAAATAGTAGTACTCTAAATAGTCTAAGTTTTCAACATTTTGGGAGTATAATTTAGGTCTTCTAGTTTTACTTATCATTGAAACTCAGAAAATGTTAAAAATTTAGAATATTTAGACAACATTATTTTTTAGACTCATTTTAAACTGGCAGAATTGTAAATATTGGTAACCCCTACTTTTATATAAACAAAATTATTTTCCATCGTTTAATTTATTAATTTAGATATTACACTAACTTATTATTAAATAATAATAATTATTATTATTATTATAAATTTTTTAAACTCTAAATTTATAATTAATAAATATTTACTATTAAAATATAAAATAATGTCAAGCACCTATTTATTAAAAAAAAAAGTTATCTTCTTAATATAAAACTAATTCATATTAAATACATATCACTTTGATATAAAACTTTATATCTATTCAAAAGTTTTTCATCAAAACTAATTCAATTACTTAAATTTGGGATTTAAAATACAGTTATATTATTTTTAAATATACTTTATTGTAATTAGATATTTTATTATTTAGTATATATTTTATCAATAACAAATAACTTCATATTTATGTTTATTGTGTGTATTTTGGATGCTTGAGAGAATTGATTGTTCTTCTCCTTACTCATGTTCAATTTTTACTAGTGACATATGATGTTCTTGTTATACTCAACTTTAATTATCAAACTCTAAGTGATACTATGCGTTATTGTGTGTATCTTGGATGCTTGAGAAAAATGATTGTTCCTCTCTCCACCCATGTTCAATTCTTATAAGTGACAGGATACTTTTTATCACATTCAACCCTAATTATCAGACTCTAAACACATGTAAGAGCTCTAAATACATGTAAATGTAAAAACATATGTAAGAGTTCTAAATACATGTAAATGTAAGAGTGTGCACAACCCTTGCTTTTTGTTTAGAGCTTTCAAGTTCTCTAAGGGATATCAAAGCAGAGTACATAACTGTAAGACATAAAGCTATCCATCCATTTTATAATACAATATCATGACAATTTTATCTATTGGGCTTGCTTCCTACTTTCTGTGCTGCACAGATAGCTTCCAACTAGCTTCCAACTTTAGCATTTGACCTGTCTAACTGTATTCTCTAATAGTTTTATCTATATCTTAGGAAGTTGATTGATTGATTCCTGTATGATTGATTGATTCCCGTCTTAGCTGGGTAACACAGCAATAAAATGGGAATGGGACAATAATTCGACTGGCAGTATTCTTGGGCAAAAGCTATCCATTGAGCTGCAGAGCATTTAATGCTGCTGCAGCAGGCTTGATCACCGTTGAATATCGAGCAACTTAAGATCCAACGGTCATCAAGCCTGCTGCGACAGCATTAAATGCTCTGCAGCTCAATGGATAGCTCTTGCCGTATTCCTGTGACAACCATCTTATATAGGTTTACATTTTGCTTATAAGGGTCGGAGTACGGGGCCATACTGCTGTTCATTTTGTTTGACTTGTGAAATAAAGCATTCCAATGGTGTCTGGCGTGCATGTTCTTTAGCACCTCGACAAGGTCACGTCAAGCTGCCTGATATTTGTTTGGATTAGAATTTAACAGGTCGGCTATCCATAATCCATGGATGGATGTTGGCCTATCAACTTTTGATGGGTACAATGTGAAGGAATCTATTCAATTCCACACCGAGCAGCACTAAACAACCATCAATTCTCATAAAGAACTGTATATAGTTTTGGAAATTGATTGAAAACGAAATTATTCCAAATTTAATAACATTATATGTCGGCTGTCACCGTGGATTGAGGTTGAAGTGCGTGCATACTTGGTGGGTGCCGGACACTGAAATGAGCGAAGTGGACAATATGAGACAACATTATCTCAGCTTTCTCTGGCAAACATATTAAAAGCCTCCGCAGTTCACATCGATTCCAAAAATTTCGAGAGATTTTTTTGTTGAATAGTTGTTTCTGGTTTGGGAACACAGACATGTACACCCCAGTAGTTTCTCATTTAAATTTGAACGGATCAAGAATATATCTCAATGTAATTATATTTAGCCTTTAAAACAAAGGTGATAGTTATTTTTTAAATAAGATAGAAGCAAAAGCTGAAGAGTAAATTTGTAAACCTATTCGAGGTTCCTGTGTTAGATAGAGTTAAGGATTGAGAAAATGACAGAAGTACAAAAAGAGAAGATATGTATCATTGTTAAGTTTCCAACGGAGTAGTAATTTAGATAAAACAAGGTCTTTATTGAAATATGTTTACTTTATTGTGAAATTTTAGAAGTTAAATGGATTGATATTGTTTTAAAGATTAGTATAATTATAAGTTTAGTCATTTAATTTGTGGAGATAGTTGATTATTAAATAAAGGATAAGTATTAAGTTGCTTGTCAAATCTTTATAATTATCCATCTATGATAATATAAACATTAAATTACTTAATACAAACATAAAATAAATATTATTTAATAAACAAAAATTATTGTATATCAATAGATCAATGTATCACTAATTGGTTATAATAAAAAAGAAGACCATTATGATAAAGAGTTTTTGATATGCATGAAAATGAAAAAATGGATAATAGTTTATGGAATGAGGCTATGTGAAGCAATGTAATTTTCATTATTTTTGTAAAGAAAAAAACATAAAAATAAAGCAATATGTCATTATTGAAGAGTTAATCAATTTCTTGAAGAAGAGTTAAGATTTAATATCAAAACATTTAAAAATGTGTCGAGATAGGAGTAAAAACATGTCCATTAAAGGTTAAGTAAGTTTCTCCCATTCTAAGTGTTCTATATTACAACAAACCATCATAAACCATCATAGCCTATTTTTTACTTTCATTGAGAGAAAAAGAGCAACCTCAAAACCATGTGCTCAATATATATAAAAAAATCCATGTTTATAAATGTTCTCATGTTTTTCATTCTTTAAACAATTCTCACCATTAAGCCTAATAAATAGAATGCTCAAAACATGATAAAAAAACATCTATAAAAATGTTATAACTCTAAACTTATTCTATAAAACTATAAAAAAAACCAACTTACCTTACCTTGATTAAGTTAACTTGTCTTGTTTTACCTAATAATATGTTTATTCTATATTAAATCCCTTTATAAGATACCCACCTACTCATATGAGTAACCCACTTAACCTACCTAACCTTTTAATCCTTAAGCCTAAAGTACCATAAAGTGCATAATAGATGGGCTGATGCACAATCATGGACTCCTTTAAAGACACTTTAGATGCCACATAATACTGGAATAAATGGGAAAATATGACGTTATGTGACAATTAGGGGTACTTCTCTAACTTATTTGAAGATGAAGTAAAAACAGCAAAGAGAGGTAATTGAATCGGCTTCCATAATATATAGCATTTATGCATAGAAAATGTGTGTAAATGATTATAAAATTAGTTTCTGTGAAAGTGGGTTTTCAAAATTTCAGCACATCTTAACATATATGTTTGTGTGGGTGCAGCAATATATGAGGTTAATGATGTCCATTTGGGATAAAATCTTGTAGACATATAAAGGACATATGGGACTAGTGCAACACTACTTATTCAGAATTTTTCATGAATTAATTTTTTTATTATTAATTATTGAAGTCAGAAAAGCTTGAAATTAAAACCTTATGTCCAGGTGCAACACTTTAGGGGAAAAAATTAATGAAATCCTTGATTTCTAAATATAAGATCATAGAGCTTGATCTCGTCTAGTGCACCATATAGTTTTTTTTGGGAAATGGTGATGAAAATCAAAAGTTATATAACAAACAATTGATGCATGTATTTTCGAAAACTGATGTGTGTCATTTAGAAAAATAATTATAAATAAATAAAATATAGTTTTGAAGGAAAAAATTACATATTCAGAATCGTCATTTCATACTCTACAATATCCTACATTTTCATTAAAAAATACTGTGTATGTCATATCAAAACATGCCATCTAAACTGAGCATATTGATAGAGTTCTAAAAGACAAGCAATAGCCTTGGTTGATTTGTCCTGGCCAATAGGTTCGGTATTTCAAAGCTGCTTCCAAACCTAATGCCAAACCTTAATCCCGCCAATTATTTAAATTTTAAAATAATGCATATGCAATATAACGCATATGCAATATAGCTTATTCATATCGCATATGCGATATGAATAAGCTATGTCGCATATGCGATATAATGCATATGCGATATGAATAAGCTATAACGCATATGCGCTGTAATGCATCTATGATATAGCTTATTCAAATCGCATATGCTATAACGCATATGTGTAAATTATGTTGTGATGACATGAGTACCACTTGAATTTGTAGGGAATAATTAGACTGTTCCTTTTTTGGAGTCATAACTTTCACCTACAGACCGTGTTTGATAAAAACAAACCATTGTTGGAAAGATATTAGTATGTATAATTCACTAAGGGAACTAAAGACATATGTACTCCACATATAAGCCTTACAATTTCACTACTTTGATCCTCCAAGGAAGGATTTACCATTAGGGTATGTTAATACAATTGTTAGGTTCTAACCAAAACTAACCCTTGTATGTCTCATGTTAAATATTAGAAATTATATGGAATCAATTTAAGGTCATATGGTAACTATGTAAAATCATTTTGGATAGTATTCACAATGCAATTAATTTAAAGTCCTGTGCAACTTTTATAAATTGATTTTCCTTCCTACTTTTGTGTCCCTTTAGGTGCCTAGTTGAATAACAATTTTATGTATTATTTATCATGTGTAACATCAATTAGATCAAAAACATATTTTGATATTCTCAATTTCTTGAAAAGGTTTATTATGCTCAAAACTCGACTAAAATTAAAATCACACTCAACTAAGGTGCTTGATAGAATTATGTTCAGAGCTAATTTATGTGGCATGGATTCTAGATTCACAATGTCACTGGCTACTTGGAAGTTGTATGGGTGGTGGGTTCCCACTATAGCTTACTTCATGGAAGTTCTCTAATGTTGCTAGCATAATTGAACTAGGTAAAATCTAATGGTGCTGTAGGTAAATTTTAACTAATTTGTTTTTGTCCTAACGCATCATTGTTCATCACCCTCATCCTCATCATCATCACCACCCTCATCCTCATCATCATCATAACCACCCTCATCCTCATCCTTATCATCATAACCATAGTCATCATCCTCCTCCTCCTCCTCATCATCATCATTGTTCATCATCACCATCATCACCATCACCCTCACCAGCTTCATCATCATCATCATCACCCTCATCCTCATGAGCTTCATCATCACCCTCATCCTCCTCATCATCATCACCCTCATCCTCATGAGCTTCATCGTCACCCTCATCCTCATCATTTTCATCATGGTCATCATGGTCATCATCATCATCATCATCACCATCATCATCCTCATCATCATCATCGTCAACCTCATCATCATCATCACCCTCATCCTCATCATCATCATCATCACCCTCATCCTAATCATCATCATCATCATCATCATCATCATCATCATCATCACTCTCATCATCATCACCATCATCATCATCCTCATTTTCGTCATCATCATCATCATCATCACCTCATCCTCATCAGCTTCATCATGATCATCCTCATCCTCATCATCATCATCACCGTCATCATCCTCATCCTCATCATCATCATCATCACCCTCATCCTCATCATCATCATCATGGTCATCATCATCATCATCATCATCCATCACCCTCATCCTCATCATCATGGTCATCATCAGCATCATCATCATCCTCATACTCATCATCATTCATCACCCTCATCCTCATCATCATGGTCATCATCATCATCAATCATCATCCTCATCCTCATCATTTGCATCATAATGGTCATCATCATCATCATCATCATCATCATCATCATCACCCTCATCCTCATCCTCATCATCATCATCATCATCCTCATCCTCCTCCTCCTCATCATCATCATCACCCTCATCCTCATAAGCTTCATCATGGTCATCATCGTCATCATCATCATCATCACCATCATCATCCTCATGCTCATCCTCATCATCCTCATCATCAAACTCATCATCATCATCACCCTCATCCTCATCCTAATCATCATCATCATGGTCATCATCATCATCATCGTCATCATCATCACCCTCATCCTCATCACCATCATCATCATCCTCATCATCAACATCATCATCATCATCATCATCATTGCCCTCATCCTCATCAGCTTCATCATGGTCATCCTCATCATCATCATTTTCAACCTCATCATCATCATCACCCTCATCCTCATCATCATCATCATCACCCTCATCCTCATCATCGTCATCATGGTCATCATCATCATCATCATCACCCTCATCTTCCTCCTCATCATCACCATCCTCATCCTCGCCATCATCATCATCATCACCCTCATCCTCATCAGCTTCATCATGGTCATCATGGTCATCATCAACCTCATCATCATCATCACCCTCATCCTCCTCCTCCTCATCATCACCCTCGTCCTCATCATCATCATCATGGTGATCATCATCATCATCATCATCATCATCATCGTCATCACCCTCATCCTCATCACCATCATCATCATCCTCATCCTCATCCTCCTCATCATCATCATCACCCTCATCCGCATCAACTTCATCATGGTCATCATCATCATCATCATCACCCTCATCCTCCTCCTCCTCCTCCTCCTCATCACCCTCATCCTCATCATCATCATCATAGTCATCATCCTCCTCATCATCACCCTCATCCTCATCATCATCATTGTTGATTGCATGGGCAGACCCGGGTTTACTATCATTAATCAACAATACCCCAAACTCACTGGCCCTTTCGGCGACAGACCGCGAAGCGATCTGAAGTCTCACCCGAAGTGAATCTAATGGGTTGGCCAAGACTCAAGTGTCTTGGACCAGGTTCTGCACATCCTACTTCTTTTCCCCTACTCCTGCGTGCCACTAGATCAACTAGCCCTGCGCACCGCTCGTCTCCCTCTACTCACAGCACTGTTTACCCGTGCGATACTTAATCAGGCGCACGTCGCACGATTTCCTCCCGTGTCGCACAACTTC
>LPNX011197064.1:261002-304140 GCA_001517045.1 Pseudotsuga menziesii | reverse complement strand
ATCATCATCATCATCATCATCATCATCATCACCCTCATCCTCATCATCATCATCATAGTCATCATCCTCCTCATCATCACCGTCATTGTTCACCATCATCTTCATCATCACCATCATCCTCATCATCATCACCGTCATTGTTCACCATCATATTCATCATCACCATCATTCTCATCATCATCACCATCCTTGTCATCATCATCGTCATCATCATCATCATCACCCTCATCCTCATCATCATCATCACCCTCCTCCTCCTCCTCCTCCTCCTCCTCATCCTGATCCTCATCGTCTCCATCAACACCCTCATCCTCAACATCATCAACATCCTCATCATCATCATCATCATCATCATCATAATCCTCATCCTCCTCCTCATCATCATCATCACCCTCATTCTCATCATCATCATCATGGTCATCATCATCATCATCATCATCATCATCATCACCCTCATCCTCCTCCTCATCATCATCGTCATCATCCTCCTCATCATCCTCCTCATCATCACCATCATTGTTCACCATCATCTTCATTGTCACCACCATCCTCGTCATCATCATCATCATCATCATCCTCATCATGGTCATCATCATCATCGTCATCATCATCATCATCCTCATCCTTATCATCATCCTCATCCTCATCATCATTGTTCATCAGCCTCATCCTCACCACCATCAACACCGTCATCTTCATCATCATCGACACCCTCACCCTCATCCTCATTGACACCCTGATCTTCATTATCACCAGCACCCTCACCCTCATCCTCATCGACACCCTCACCCTGATACTCATCATCATCATGCTCATGGAGACCCTCAATGTTCATCACCCTCATCCTCATCATATCTAGATAAATGTAAATTGCACATTTTCATTGAGCACTAAATTGCATATGCGATATATCTCATATGCACTAAATCGCATATGCGATATATCAGGAATGCGTTATGGAAAACATGTAAAAACCTGCCCGTTCATTAAAAAGATGGAATTCAATATCGCATATGTGATATATCGGAGGTGCGTTATATCGCATATGTGATATGTGTTTTATAGAAAATGTAGGGTGGTGTCGTTTTGGCTACCTTTAACGTATCAAAAGACATAATTCGTCTGAACCCGCGCACAGAGAACTATTCGACATGCAATTTTTTATCATTACTTACATAATTCCATAAAAATAAAAATAAAAGGGAAGATTCAAGAAATCGTCGGCATTCATTACATGAGCAAATAGTTCCCATTCCCCCTTAAGAGATACCTGGCGTAGAGGCTAAGGAAGATAATGCAACATTAAAATAAGCTAGTTATACAGAAGTTGATATTATTCATCCATTAGTAGACAGACAATCTTGTGAAGAGTTCAATAATTATGTTACTCCCGATGTAAATGTGACTCAGCAACAACCATGTTCGGTGGTTCAATCTCCTAATCGAAGTGGTTAGTCGATAGTGAATGTAAACGTCACTCCAGCATTTCAAACGGCAAGAAATTTTGCATCAAAATGAAAGAGAACTCCTAAACGAATACAAGTGGACGAGAGGGGATTGACTTTCATGGAAGGTAAGGTGGCTAAACGCACTATCCTTCATCATTCTTCTCAAATAATGAAACAATATTTTGATAACAAATCTGAAGCCGGTAAATGCCAATTGTTTTTAGCTTTGCTTAAATCTAGAAATATGGCAACTGTTAGAAGAAATTTAGGCATAACAACAATGAAGAATATGGAATCAAGTAATCACATTGTTAAATCTCTTGTTGCTGCATTCACATCGATTGGTTAAAAGACTCGTTCAAAAGACTGTAACGTGGCTCATCGTGTATTGGTTGAATCAATTATATGTAGTTCCACAAGACAACGTCGTTTACTTAAATGCACATCACAAATTGTTCCTTTACATCCAAAGACACTTAAAAAATATTCAGTAAGAAGAGACAACCTTGATGTACAGGGACAAATGGAAACATTATGGGCATTTAGCAGTAGGTTTCCCCGCAAAGACATGAAGTTAGTCGAAGCAGTGAAGGGCCTAGTGCAAACATTTTGGCATGATAACACTAGGCCTTCTTCTAACACGAAGGATGTGTTAAAACATTGTAGGGGTTCTCATCACACTGAACCTCATGTTAAGCATTATCTTGACATGACACAAACTCAACTGTTCGAGATGTTTAAAGTTTCCCACATAGAGCTAGGGCTCGGGCAAATATATTTTGAAAAACGAAAACCTTGGCATGTTAGAATCAATACCATTTAGAACACTTGTTGTTGTAGATACCACATAGAGTTTGACCTATATTACCATACATTTGCACATATACGTCGTTTTTTGCATCCTAACCATGTGCAGGAATGCTCAAGTACAGTACAACCAATGTCATCCAAAGATTTCATCCATAGCATCATGTGTCCAAGGCAAGATGGGAAGACACATTACTTAAAACAATGTGTAGACAGTTCTTGCAACAATTGTGGTGGGCTATCCTTATGGTCTGATTGCATCCATGAAAGTGAAGATCAAGCATTCGGGAATGCAATTGTCGAGAAGCAGAACTATCAGTATGAGACATATCAGCTAAATGATGGGAAAGAAAGCAGGAAGATCAAATTGGTGACTTCACAAGTAAATTCTTGAATATTGACAAATTAATATTCATGTACACATTTTTTTATGTGGTTTATTGAGATATTAATATTCATGTACCAGGTGTGAGTATGTGATTTTATTCCAGAGTTTCGTGGAAAGATCCAACAGTACATTCAACATGTCAATATGGCACAGTAGCAAGATGAGCAATTCAGAATATGCCGGGACACCTTCCCTCTCGGAACAATACTATCAGTGGTTGGCTTTGCGGAAAATTACACCCTACAACCACAAAATGAAATTCAAAGTCAATACTATCACTCAGAGCAGGTGAGCATAATGGTGCATATCACGTTTCGACATGGGCAAGATAGCAATGAAGAGAAACGTGTGATACTGAAAGAAAGTCATCTACATAAGTGACGATCAGGCACATGACATCCATTACGTGCAACATTGCTTTAAATTATTCTATGATCACGTGATAGCTATGGATATACCATTTTATCATCATTTCATTTGTTCAGATGGTTGTGCTGGACAGTTCAAGGATGCACGTGTATTTGAATGGTTGTGTTTGTTGCACATAAAATACAAGGTGCCACATGGATGGAACTACTTTGAAACTGGTCATGGAAAAGGAGAGCACGATGGTGCTGGTGCATGCATTAAAACTGACCTTCGAAGGGAAGAGATGAAGTTTATAGCTGCTTTCCTTCGAGACGCTGCATCTATAGTCCAATGGTGTGCATCTGTCATGGGAGAACAAGCAACAAGGAAACACTTAGTGAGAAGAATATTCTGGGAGGTTACAAATGTGGACCGATCACAAACACCTCGGGTGAACATAGTGTATGGAACTCGACAGTTTCATTCAATTAGAAGCTCAGACAACTCGGCCCTACAAATTTGGACAAGATTGAAGGCTTGCTTTTGCAGTTCCTATAGCATCGGTGAATGGGGTGATTGTGAGCATACTGATACCATTGATACATGGGATTGAGTGACACTTAGCACCAATTTCAATGGGGGTAATGAAATAGACCATTTAGAAGATGATCAGACACATATTTCTAGAGACTATGATCACATATCGGATCTCATACAAGCAGGTACATGAGTAGTACCTAAATAAGAAAATGCATTTATGTATTGTTTACTCGACCTTTGTAGAATTTAATTTATGTAGAAATTAGAAATGCAAGACCTTATTTACAAAATGTATTGTTAACACGACCTATTTCCTTTCACAGGTAAGATATATGCAGTGGTTGCCCCAAAAAATAATGAATGGAGTTTTGACTATTGGTTGGCACATTGCTTAGAGGGGAAACAAACACTTCTAGAACCTGTTATAGATGATGAAAATATTGAATTCCCAACCGGCTCGATGATTATAAAAGTGGAGTACTTGACACTTGCAGCACAACAGAAAAGGAAGGGTGGGTATGTATATCGGGATTATAGACCAGGACCTATTGTATGCCACTTCACCAACCTAGCAGTTGGTATAAACATCAAGCTCTGCACACTTGCTCACAAAAATAGGTCACATGTACGATACTTGCTACCTCATATAGTGCAAGAACGATTGATGGACACCATCGGCACCAGAGATGATCCGGATGGCCTACTTGTATGAGTGCATTGTCAGGTGCATTATTTAACCTTTTTAAAAGTGAATTCTGAAGCACAATTTCCATTATTTAGCCTTACTATATTACCAATGTAATAAACCTATGATTGACAGATACCATTCACAGACATAATATTATTCAAAGGATACTAGACACTATAAACATGATCGTACAACCTCGGGTGAGTTATCTATAAACCATGTTTGCACATTTTCATTGGGTTCTCTTTTCTTTCTTATGATGTTACTAATGTCTAGCCTTTCGTGTGCCTAGGATACAAGCACCATCTACGGCACATAGGAGGCACCAAGAATGGTGTCTTTAGACACCACCAAATATAGTTCGAAAAATAACGAGCTCTCGAGTTGTTGAAATTTACATTTCTTGACGTTTTTAGTTTAATATACATTTAATTACATTGCCATGTACAAATCAGAATCCAACTAGAGGATTTCATACTTGCATGCACCAATTAGGGTTAAGACAAGGTATGATATGGAACTAGAAACACATGAGATCACCAATACTAGGCTTTCATGAGTCACCAAGTTGCATGCTCCAACTAGGTTCAAGACAAGGTATGAGATGTCCAACTAGGGTTTGGTGAGCAATCATGGAAGTTAGGAGAGGGAACTAGAAACACATGATCACCAATACTTGCATGCACCAACTAGGATTTCATGAGTCGCCAATTTGCATGCTCCAATTAGGCTCAAGACAAGGTATGAGATGTCCAACTAGCATTTGGTGAGCAATCATGCAAGTTAGGAGAGGGAACTCGAAACACATGATCACCAATACTTGCATGCACACCAACTAGGCTTTCATGAGTCACCAAGTTGCATGCTCCAACTAGGGTCAAGACAAGGTATGAGATGTCCAACTAGGGTTTGGTGAGCAATCATGCAAGTTAGGAGAGTGAAATACAAACACATGATCACCAATACTTTCATGCACCAACTAGGCTTTCATGAGTCACCAAGTTGCATGCTCCAATTAGGGTCAAGACAAGGTATGAAATGTCCAACTAGGGTTTGGTCTATATTCATGCAAGTTATGAGATGTGCTTTATGAGATGGAACAAGGTATGAGATGTGCTTTTATTATGATTTTTAGTGGCATTGGTATGGAAAAAGAGAACTCAAAATCATCATAAAGTAATTATTTGTACATGGTCATATGGGGGATTTGGCTAGGGATGAACATAGTTCTTAATTCTACTTGAGGAAAAAACCATTATTTTGTTCAAGAATTAATCTCTTATTCAAGCATTGTCTCAAAAAGTACACTAAACACATGTACGTCTAATTCTTTTCCCATGGTAGCTTACATATCAAAGTCATGGGTTTCGTTGATGGTGCATATCAAAGTGATCCGAATTTTAGTATCACGGGGCATCTTATTTTTCTTTGATATGCATGTTAGTAAGTATAAAGTTGGAACTGGCATTGGAACTGGAAAGGTATGAGATGTCCAAATTTGGTGAGAAATCATGCAAGTTAGGAGAGTGAACTACAAACACATGATCACCAATACTTCCATGCACCAACTAGGATTTCATGAGTCACCAAGTTGCGCATGCTCCAATTAGGGTCAAGACAAGGTATGAGATGTCCAACTAGGGTTTAGTGCGTAATCATGAAATTTATGAGATGTGCTTTATGAGATGGAACAAGGTATGAGATGTGCTTTTATTATGATTGTTAGTGGCATTGGTATGGAAAAAGAGAACTCAAAATCATCATAAAGTAATTATTTGTACATGGTCATATGGGGGATCTGGCTAGGGATGAACTTAACTCTTAATTCTACTTGAGCAAAAAACCATTCTTTTGTTCAAGAATTAATCTCTTATTCAAGCATTGTCTCAAAAAGTACACAAAACACATGTACATCTAATTCTTTTCCCATGGTAGCTTACATATCAAAGTCATGGGTTTCCTTGAAGGTGCATATCAAAGTGATCCAAATTTTAGTATCACAAGGCATCTTAATTTTCTTTGATATGCATGTCAGTAAGTATAAAGTTGGAACTAGCATTGGAACTGGCAAGGTATGAGATGTCCAACTAGGGTTTGGTTAGCATTCATGTAAGTTAGGAGAGTGAACTACAAACACATGATCACCAATACTTGCATGCACCAACTAGGCTTTCATGAGTCACCAAGTTGTGCATGCTCCAATTAGGGTCAAGACAAGGTATGAGATGTCCAACTAGGGTTTGGTGAGCAATCATGCAAGTTAGGAGATTGAACTACAAACATATGATGACCAATACTTGCATGCACCAACTAGGATTTCATGAGTCAACAAGTTGCATGCTCTAACTAGGGTCAAGACAAGGTATGAGATTTCCAACTAGGGTTTGGTGAGAAATCATGCAAGTTAGGAGAGTGAACTACAAACACATGATCACCAATAATTGCATGCACCAACTAGGCTTTCATGAGTCACCTAGTTGCACATGCTCCAACTAGGGTCAAGACAAGGTATGAGATGTCCAACTAGGGTTTGGTGAGCAATCATGCAAGTTAGGAGAGTGAACTACAAACACATGATCACCAATACTTGCATGCACCAACTAAGGTTCCATTAGTCACCAAGTTGTGCATGCTCCAATTAGGGTCAAGACAAGGTATGAGATGCCAACTAGGGTTTGGTGAGCAATCATGCAAGTTAGGAGAGTGAACTACAAACACATGATCACCAATACTTGCATGCACCAACTAGGGTTTCATGAGTCACCAAGTTGTGCATGCTCCAATTAGGGTCAATACAAGGTATGGGATGTCCAACTAGGGTTTGGTGAGCAATCATGCAAGTTAGGAGAGTGAAATACAAACACATGATCACTAATACTTGCATGCACCAACTAGGATTTCATGAGTCACCAAGTTGCATGCTCCAACTAGGGTCAAGAGAAGGTATGAGATGTCCAACTAGGGTTTGGTGCGCAATCATGCAAGTTAGGAGAGTGAACTAGAAACACATGATCACCAATACTTGCATGCACCAAGTAGGCTTTCAAGAGTCACCAAGTTGCATGCTCCAACTAGGGTCAAGACAAGGTATGAGATGTCCAACTAGGCTTTGGTGAGAAATCATGCAAGTTAGGAGAGTGAACTACAAACAAATGATCACCAATACTTGCATGCCCCAACTAGGCTTTCATGAGTCACCAAGTTGCATTCTCCAATTACGGTCAAGACAAGGTATGAGATGTCCAACTAGGGTTTGGTGAGCAATCATGCAAGTTATGAGATGTGCTTTATGGGACAGAACAAGGTATGAGATGCGATTTTATTATGATTGTTAGTGGCATTGGTATGGAAAAAGAGAACTCAAAATGTTTAAAGTAGTTATTTGTACATGGTCATATGGGGGATTTGGCTAGGGATGAACTTAGTTCTTAATTCTACTTGAGGAAAAAACCATTCTTTTGTTCAAGAATTAATCTCTTATTCAAGCATTGTCTCAAAAAGTACACTAAAGACATGTACATCTAATTATTTTCCCATGGTAGCTTACATATCAAAGTCATGGGTTTCCTTGATGGTGCTTATGAAAGTGATCCGAATTTTAGTATCACAGGGCATCTTATTTTTCTTTGATATGCATGTCAATAAGTATAAAGTTGGAACTAGCATTGGAATAAACAACTTTGGATAATTAATGGCCTCAATGCTCTTGATGAAATGTGCTTTCAATAGTGGTGTAAAAGCTCTCTAGGTTTTTGTTGACTAGGATCTCACTATAAATTGGATGTTAAACAAGACGTAATTGTCAAATACTGCTACTCTTTAGTACATTTATTTTCAGCATGTTTTTGGGAAATAAACATTATTGTTGATTCTCTTCCTCAAGCAAGTCAAATTCTGGAAGATATGGAGTTAGAAGAGATAATTGAAGGGCCCTATTTGGTTTCTTCCTTGTGATTCAAATAAAGGTGACATGTAATATCTATGTATATATTTCACTATTTTGGATGAGTTAGATAATCTTTTGGTTCATACAGTTTTTTGGATGTATAAGACTATGTGTGTTTTTGGATATTTTCTATAATAATATTATTATTATTTTTGGACAATTTTTGAAATTGGGATTTTTCTCCCATATAGGACCAACATGGGAGAAATTTTTGGACAATTTTTGAAATTGGCACATTTGCAAAGATCATGTAGTATTTTGTCTATTGTTATCTATTGGGGTATTTTGATGAGATGGAATTAAAGGTCCGTGGTGGAACTAGGGTTACCAAGGTATGAGATGGAACTAGGGTTTGGTGAGCAATTTGCAAGTTAAGAGAGGGAACTAGAAACACATGATCACAAATACTTGCATGCACCAACTAGGCTTTCATGAACAACAATTTGCATGCTCCAACTAGGGTTACCAAGGTATGAGATGGAACTACGGTTTAGTGAGAAATCATGCAAGTTAGGATAGGGAACTAGAAACACATGATCACCAATACTTTCATGCACCAACTAGGCTTTCATGAACACAAATTTGCATGCACCAACTAGGGTTTACTTCAACCAATTTAGGGTTTGTAGGGTACATGATGTATGTTAGTATGGTATGATGAACTAGTATCATAGGGTAATGTAGGGTATGATATGGTATATATTACACATGCATGCATGACTTAGTGTTAAATGGTACATATTGTTAGTATGTTATGTTATGGTACATGTTATTGTATCATAGTATGGTATGATGTTAGTGTCATATGGTAATGTAGAGTATGTTATTGTGTGTATGTTAGAACTGTAGAGTATGTTAGTGTGTGTTACTATGTGTAAATTAGGGTATGTTATTGTATGTTAGAATTGTATGATGTTAAAAAGTTGATGAGTCGTTTAAATTCTTCCTTTAAGTATTGGAAATTCATTTAAGTTAGCACACATGCACGAAACACACATATCATTATATCACATAGGTGAACCACACATATCATGTTACAAGACCAAGTCAACCATGATATCATGTTCCAAGATCAAGTCGACCATATATATGTATAAATTTGAACCTTGCTTTATATTATATATGTATAGCAATAATGTTGTACAAAAATTGCGATGCCACATGGCCATAATACAAAATAGTGGATCAAAAAGTACATATGTGTGTACATATGAACAAAAAGATACATCTATGTATGCCCCCTATACATTTTTTCTAGTTATCCCTCGTTTTGCTGCCACTACCAGAGTCTTCGAAGAAGTGTAGCTTTCTTTTGCAACTGCTCGCTGGTGATCCCCATCGTTGAACAAGAAGGATAGGTCTCATCAATGGAGACTGTAGAAAAACCAACATTTGTAAGTTAATTTACCAAACTTTAAAAATTCTATGTACATTTGTTCAAATTTCAAAACCAAAATAACATTTCTAATTACTGTAAGTGAGCAAGTAATTACGGGTCCTGGTGCCTCACTAACAGTGACCCTGATTGGATGCTCTTCTTGCACCACTTGCTCACTATCAGGCTGCATAAAAGTATATATATATATGCCAATGTCAACAAGTATACATGTACCTTGGGGGGGGGGGAGAGGGTCACTAATTTGGGTCTCTTCAAGCACCAAATCAGAGAAACATATGTACACAAACGTACAAAGAAAGCGATCTACATAAACATACATGTTGGCTTGTCAAAGGTGGGCCACTAGTTTGGTGCTCTTCACACAACGGTGCCTCACTAGGGGCCTGCATATAAAGTAGCATATATATATATATATCAATTTCATATAAAATAGTGAATTAGAGACATATATACTACCTGGAAGAAAAATTATGAACTACCAAAGAAAGCGAAACATACATACCATTCTGGGGGGAAGAGGTGGGTTGAAAACAACCTCTCTTTGGTGCTCTTCAAGCACCACTGTCACAATAGGTTCCTACATAAAGTAACATATGTCAAAGAGATACAAGTTACAAAATGATGTTTCCAAATAAAGCGAAACATAATTAAAAGCATATAATTCAAAGCATATTTCAAATAATACATGTGTCTACAAATCTACCTCTGCATGAGAGGGAATAGGCTGCGATACAATATACTCATCCTGGGAAACCTGCATAAAACATGTTGTATCAAAATTAGGATACATATTGAATTTTACAATCATGATATGTACACAAACGTACAAATAAAGAGATCTACATAAACATACTTGCTGGCTCGTCAAAGGTGGGTCACCCGTTTGGTGCTCTTCATGCACCGGTGCCTCACTAGGGGCCTGCATATAAAGTAACATATATATGTCAATTTCATATAAAATAGTGAATCAGAGACATATATAATACCTGGAAGGAAAATGATGAACTACCAAAGAAAGTGAAACATACATAGGTCTGTCTGGGGGGAAGAGGTGGGTTGACAACAACCTCGCTTTGGTGCTCTTCAAGCACCACTGTCACAATAGGTTCCTGCATAAAGTAACACATGTCAAAGCGATACAAGTTACAAAATGATTTTTCCAAAGAAAGCGAAACATAATTAAAATCATATTTCAAATAATACCTGTGTCTGCGAATCTACCTCTGCATGAGAGGAAATAGGCTGCGATACAATATACTCATCCTGGGAAACCTGCATAAAACATGTTGTATCAAAATTAGGATACATATTGAATGTTACAATCTATACTATAAATATGTAAATAAGGTTGACAAATTAACAAGTATAGTTCTTACCCCTATTGGTGAAGAACCAAACCCATAAGCAATATTGACAGCCACATCAATGTTCTCAACATTGATCGACAGACTATGCGACTGTGGTGTGCCATTGGACACCAGCTGTATATTTGTTCACATAATTTGTTAGATAATTAAATACAAATAAATTGTGAAACAATTGAACATTTTGACATGAAACAAAATATAATATTAAAATAATGAGTTTTACTTACAAAGCGAAGCAATCCATCATCTCGGAAGTCTGAAGTAGGGCCATAGCATATGCCTCCACATGATGTGCAAGGGTGTGGAGTAACACGACGCTCTAAAGACTCTGCATCTCCTTTGTGATCTGTAGATGGGCCCACTATAGAAGTGCCAGCCACTTGGTCTACATTGCCTTGGACATCAGTCCCATGCTCAAGCAATGTATCTGCCATGTCAAATAATGCCTCATGTGTATACTCAATCACAGGACCTACAGGAGGATATACCTGAGGGGGTTTTGGTGTGCGTGGTGGGCGTGGAACACAGTTAGGATCTGTCCTGGCACCTTCCCTATCTTGGGACATCTCATGACCAACACCCTGGTTTCTTAAGAGATTGAAGTAGTTAACATGTTTCCCTAGGTTGAATTCTGCATACAACTTCCTAAGGAAATAAAATGGGATGTCCCTATTCCCTTGGGGGTCTTCTTCGAAGACCATATACCAACGATCCATCCAATTGGCCTTTATATTTGGTTCAATGCACCAGTCTATGGAAATGTGTGCTCGACTGGTGGGTGGAACCAATCCGGTACTAGGGTCCTGGAATAATGAAAATAACTGGTCTTTTGTAATTTTAAGGGCTTTGATGTCTTTATGAGTCAATCCATCGGAGTAGTATTGCCTCCTGGATTCTCTGGATGAGGTAATGTTGTACAGAGCTCCTTGGGCATCGAAAATTGTGTTTGTTATTGTGTCCAAGGCATTGGCTAAATAATCTCTCAAATGACCCCCCCCTCTAATAGATGAGCTAAGGAGCCTCAATGACGCCAAGCGCGCAATAATTTGTGTGTTTCTATCTTGTTCCCCCTCCGGGTTTGGGTTTGGTTGTGGGTTAGGTTGTTGTGGGTTATTAGAGCGTGGGTTTTACACATTGTGTTGTTCATTTGTGTTGTCTATTAATATTTAAACAAAAAACTACAATTTATTTTACTTATAATCATTATTTGACTGAGCATTCAATTATTTTTTAAAATTTGTTCAAAATAATTATAAAAACAATGAAATTATGGAAAAAATTAAATAATGGAAGACTAAGTGAAAAGGATAATCTAGCATTTACCTACCACTGGAGCAATCCACCTCGACCTCGAAAAGCTAAAATGCAAATCGCACTTGCGCTATTTTGCCCTTGCGGTTTTTCGCTGTCCCAATCCTATGAAAATGAGATTTGAGGGGCCTGCGGCCTCTGTTTTTTTTTTCTTTTTTTCTTTTCAAGATCACATATGTGATATTGAAAAGTAAGGAACTAAGGATTTTTCTTAACTAAGTGTATGTTTTATCATGGGAAGTGCATCCCTCTTGTGCTTGCTTCTATCATACCTTGGATGATTATGCTTCCATTCAATGTTGGTGTGTTCATTTCAATTAGGGATTTTAAAGGCATTTGTGTTGATTTTAGTCTTCTCCTTAATTGAATTGAACATTTCTTCAACGGTGTTATGATTGTTGTCAAAACAAAGACTACGCTTTTCATGTGGAGATATTTAACAACCAAATATTTTATCTCAAATCATGGTGCTCTTCTCAAATTTTGAATTTGTCTCCAACTAGGAAACTATCTTATCCAAATCTTCTTCTATGGAAAGGATCTCAAACTCTTTCCTTTGAAAAAGTTATTTATTCTCTTGAAGTTGACTTGTTAGGTCTTCATCAATTTTCTTGGCATCTACTATTTGACTTTTCTTACATCAACAATGGTATCTTCAAATTATTCATGGTTCTTATGTATTTGTTTCAGTTCCTTTATTAGGGCGATAATTTCATCTTCTTGCTTGCAATTTTTTTCCTTCTCCTCTAGTTTATTTGTCAAGGTTTGTTGTGTCTTTTCAATTTTTTCTTTCAATCCAATGTTAAGAGCTAAATGTTGGGAACATTTCCCCCTATTGGGCACAGTTCCCCCTATAGTGTAGCACAATTTACCTCCTACATGGCAGTGTATTACATATTATTGATGTAGGATTGGGTCTATTAGTTGTTATTGTACACATATGTCTCCTATATATAGTAAGGGGATATTGTCATATTAGTAAGCATTGCATGTTGTCTTGTGTTGGGTACATAATTACATTGTGTAAGGAGGTTCCTCCCTCAAAGAGGATTGTTATTTATCTGTGTTTCTTCATTATTCAGGAATGGATTACTCTCTTTTATCATGTTTCTACTATTTGTGTGTTATTTATGGGACTTGGTTGCATAACATCCAAAACTAATCTTTTAGTCCCTTCTTTTGAAATATAATATTCATCTTGATACTTTTGCAATTGCTCCATTAATAATTAGTTTTCTCTTTCATCTTTCCTTAGTTCACATAGAGAACTAATAAGTTTTTCCTCTAGATATACTTATTCTTCGGTTTCAAAGTCTTCTTTATCTTTGGATACTTTTCTTTTTCTCTCAATGGATTCATCATTTGTTTTGGGTTGTACCTCATTTTATTGAGAGAGTTTCTTTTGAATAAAGATAGTATATATTCTCCCAGAGCTATGTAGTTTAATTCCATTGTCCCATTTTGTTCTTCTCACAATATGATAGGCCATTCAAAATTGCATTCATTTTATTTGGATTGTCTTTGTGTATATTATTTGTTATTGAACCTTTTGGTTGATTCTTTGGATTTGTGTATCCATTATGAACTACACTCCAAATGTCAAGCTCAACAACTTGCATATATGCCTCTATTCTTATGCTCCATGGTACATAATCTATTCCATTTAAAAAGGGAACTTTTTTAGGATCTACTAATTGAAAATCCATGAGTAATCTATGGGATATGTCTTCTAGTTGTCAAACTATGTGAATAAAACATGCTTTGACATCAATTGTTTGGATATTTATAGATGTTGAGATGGGGGGCGGGGGAGGGGGGGTGAATCGGTAAATCGCATATGCATTTTGTAAATGTTGCATATCGCATATGGAATATTTAACATTACAAAACACAAATGTGATATATCGCATACACGATATGTTTTCACGAACCTTAGCCTTCTATTTGGGCTTGGGTTATTCCAAACATACCATCAATAACACATATTCGTTCTTGATTTGCACTTTGGAAGTGCGTTTTTGATTTCCTAAGTGGCACCAAAAAGTGGAACCAACTTCATGTGAGCACCCAGATAAAGTTACCTTTAACAACCCACCCTACTCAAATATGCTACCACTTTATATTGAAACCAACATTTATATAAAATATTACTAATCCTTTTTAGAATTCACATTAAGGTTGGTTGGTTTGTTCATTAAAGGTAATTTAGATTTTTTGGTTTGTTCATATGGCCTAAAGTAGATTCATTTATTCTGATCTTCCATTTGATCCCATCATTACTTTATAGATATTAATAATTGAATGGGTAAAAAATTTAGTTGTGTTTCTCTTTCCTTGGATAAATGCCCCTAACATGATTACAACCATAAGATATGTTTCATAAAAATGCAATATTAAAATATTTGTAAACATGTTTTTGAATGTCAAAGTACATTTATATGGACTAGGTGCTTTTTTGACACTTATTTTTTTAAGAAACAACTAGATCCATTAATATAAGACAAAGTAAAAACACATCCATTACAACTAAACCCGTCTGGATTAATAATCATAGAAAACCTTATATTTTGAAGATTATAAGATTTGAGGCTTAACTTGGAGCACAAATAATACAGAGTCTAACTATATATGTTTCAGTGGTGGTTTAAGTATAGAATAAAATATATTTTTATAAATATATATCATTTTCGCATATATACATTATATATCATTTTTATTAGCAAGATTTTTAGAAAAAATATTTAGTTGAGTTTGTTTGTTGTCATAATGGTCACCTTGGAAGTCCTAGGATCTCTTTTTTCTTTATGTTTTTACCTATGATTAGTTTCCCATGAGACTCGATCTAGCAAAATATTTTTATTTTTGATAAGTTATCTACATCCTATATTTCCTTCCATATAGATGACTTAGGTTGAAAATTCAGTTCATTCAACTTCAAATTTACCCTTTATGAACAATATACAAACCTCTAAGAGGACCATATCATATACAACTAAGAGATCTAATGTTAATATGGATTTCTCTGTCTAAAGAGAGAACAAAGGTGCAACTATCCCGAATTTTGGTCCTTCCAAACTAACTTCAATACAAAATTATTCTAAAATTATCCAAAATAATTCTTCATCCATACTATAAACATGTCTCTCCATAACTAAGAAATGTCCATGAGCCATCCCAAATCGGTGAAGGAAAGATGCCAAGCCTAAATAGAAAACATACACTCCATGAAGAGATGTATTAATGATTCTTCAACCACATAATATAGTGGACACATTGGAAGTCCTAATTTCCCTTTTTCCCTTCTGAGTAGTTTCCCATGACACATATTCTAGCAAAATATTTGTTTTTTTATAAACCAATTGCATCCCATATTTGTTTCCACATAGATGACTTCGGGTGGAAAACTCAGTTCATTCAACTTCAAATTTACCATTTTTGAACAATATACACACCTCTAAAAGGACCCCATCCTCCACAACTAAGAGAGATAATATTAATATGGGTTTCTCTCTCGAAATGAGAGGACAAAGATGTGAATGGCCTAAAATTTGGTTCTTCCAAACTCTCTTTAGTAGAGACTTATTCTAAAATGATTCAAAATACTTCTTGATCCATACTATAAACATGTCTCTCCATAACTAAGAAATGTCCATGAGCTAGCCCAACTCGGTGAAGGAAAGATGTCATTTTTAACTTAAATAGAGAAGATACACTTCATGAGGAGATGTATTAATTATCCTTCAACCCCATAACAAAATGGAAACCTTGGAATTCCTAGGATCCCTTTTTTTCCTTATGTTTTTACCTATGAATAGTTTCCCATGAGACATGATCTAGGAAAATAATTGTATTTTTTATAAGCCAATTCCATCCCATATTTGCTTCCATATAGATGACTCATGGTGGAGAATTGAGTTCATTCAACTTCAAATTTACCCTTCTTGAACAATATACACACCTATTAGAGAATCCTATCCTCTACAACTAAGAGAGCTAATATTAGTAGGGGCTTTTTGTGCAAATGAGAGAACAAAGATGCAAATGGACCAAAATTTGGTCCTTTCAAATTGTCTTTAGTATAATTATTCTAAAATGATTAAAAATACTTCTTCACACATACTATAAACATGTATCTCCATAACTGAGAAATTTCAATGAGCTATCCCATCTTAGTGAAGGAAAGAGGACAAACTTGAATAGAGAAGATACACTCCATGAAGAGATATTTTAATGATTATTCAACTACATAACACGATGGACACTACCTTTGAATTCCTCTAGAATCCCTTTTTTCTTTATGTTTTTACCTATGAGTAGTTTCCCATGAGACATGATCTAGAAAAATATTTATATTTTTTATAAGTCAACTCCATCACATATTTGCTTCCCCATAGATAACTAAGGTGGAAAATTGAGTTCATTCAACTTCAAAGTTTCCCTTTTTGAAGAATATACACACCTATAAGAGGACCATATCCTCTACAACGAAGAGAGATAATATTAATAGGGATTTCTATGTACAAATGATGAAGCAAAGGCGCAACTGGCCCAAAATTTAGTTCTTCCAAACTATCCTCAATAGAGACTCATTCTAAAATTATTCAAAATGATTCTTCATCCATACTTTAACCTTGTCTCTCCATAACTAAGAAATGTCCATGAACTATCCCAAAACAGTGAAGGAAATATGCCAAACCTAAATAGAAAGTATACACTCCATGAAGAGATCTATTAACACCAATCACTCAACACCTTGCACTAGATTCTTTATTAAATTTAGGCCTCCATTTTATATAGTTTTTCTCTCTATGCTCAAATTAATGAAATGAGTTGCTTGGATTTGGTCTTCCCTCATTTTGACAAGAATTTCCTAATTTATTAATAATTTGTTGCATTATCTTTGCTAGGGAAAACATAATTTATTCTTTTTTAATAAATTAAAAATTATATTAAAAAGATAGCAAAAGGTGTATAGAAGAAAAATCCATATAGTTGCTAAGAAATATTCCAAATATTTGTTGAAAACATTGATACCCCATAGTTGATCAAAGCATAAACACGTGTCCAATTCCCAATCCAACTAGTGAAAACTACTAGTTCTGTAAAATCCCCCATAGGCCATGGATTATGACCACAAAAAACATCTAAGGAGAAAATCCAAACTACTAAACAAAATATAGTGTTGTAACTAAAGAGTTGTTCACTCATACTAAATATAATCATCATAAAAAATGAATATGGAAGGAGATCTTGGTTGTGTGTCACCTGGGCATTCTTTTTTGACTCCATAATTCTCTCATGGCTCAAACCTATGAGAAGAATGACGAAAAATCAACTGAGTTTCTCGAGGATTCATTTGAGAATGGATTAATGTGTTTCCAGTTAACTCATGAGAAAGAGCATTAATTTTAGAATTGGTTCCATATCCAAAACCATGTGCACCTGTGTGAGTTAGTGTATCCAACCCTCTAATCTATTCATTATGGTATGCAAGCTTTGGCCCTGAGAGCCATCTTGGAATTGTCCATACGCGTAGTCTGATATTGTTTGACCCAGTAAATATTTTGTGTGCCACACTAAACGAAGCTATTTAGTGTATCCGGTCTCTCTAGTATGCCTGGAGTCTAAATCATCAACCATGTTCGTGAATTCTTCCACCAAATTTACTTGGACTAGGATGCCAACATCATTCTTGAATGTGAGTTTTCATTTACTGAATGTGACCTCTTTTCATAATATCAACAACATAAAAAATACTATGACATCTAACTTTAAAGAGAAAAAGTGGGACGAGAAATTTTTAGACGTTAACATAAAGTTAAGAAAGTTTTAGAGGTTAAAATAAAGTTAAGATAGTGCAAGTGGGTCACTAACCCTAATCTAGAAGATTAAAACTAACTCTCTATATTAACTAGTTCGAAGAAGGCTCGGACGGAGTGGAGAGAGAGGTGAGGGGCTTCATGGTGGTTGAAACTTGTAGGGATTGACGGTTTTCGAGGGAGGGGCCAGGGGAAAATTCCTGTACCTTCAATTGGGGGGTCAGGTCTTGAAATGAGAGAGTATATGGATGGTGGGGCAAATACCCCTGTTCTAAGCTCAGATATGGAAATTGAGAAAGGAAAAGACAAATTCCAAGAATTTGATACCCATCCGAGGAAGGATGGAGAAGGTACGAGTGGAACTAATAAAGAAACCGTTGAGAAAGGAGATAACAGAAAGGCAGGGAAATGTGTACCAAAATCGAAGATAGTACCAAAGTTGCAGATCAAATCAGATTGAATAAGGGAAGACATTCACTACATGAAAGAGCATGCACTCATTGGAAAATTTGCAGGGATCTATCCCACTGAGAAGATGTTAGTGTGGTGGATAAACACCACTTGGAAATCCCAAGGCCACTATGATATGCAACTTGGAGAAAAGGCTTCTTCATGGTTATCTTCTTTAATGTAGAGGACAGAACCATAATATTTGCGAACGACCCTCATTTCCTTAATTATGTTGGTCTCTTCCTAAGGCCATTGAAAGAATGGTTTAATCTAGACAAAGAAAATTTAACAATAGCCCTAGTATGGATTCAAATGTATTCCCTTCCTACATAGTACTGAATGGAATAAAGCTTGACATACATTGGGAACATTCTAGGGAACTTCGTAAAAGTATCAGATAAAACTCGACAAAGACGTTATACATCCTATGCCCAAATATGCATCTACCTTGACATATCACAGGATCTTCCATATGGAATTGAATTAACATGGGATGATGAGGATTGGTTCCAAGAGATAGACTATGAGAAGATACTATTCAGATGTAGGCACTGACATGAGCATGGACATCTATTCAGAGACTATCCGCAAAATAAAAAACCTAGAGGAAAGAAAGATCAAGAAAAGCAAGACGGCGAGGGATTTACTAGACTCCCTAATAAGAAAATATCATCCAAGAAAAAAATGGGCCCTAAGATCCCTAATTTAAAATTACTTGATGTTTTTCCAGCTAATCCATACCTCTCAAAACATCGAAAGATCCTAATGGTAACACATTTAACTTGACTTGATTTTTAAATTGACTCATAAACAAATCACAATTTTCAACATAATTAACCACTTTCCTTTTAGTTCATGTACAATTAACTGGACCAGCGAAGATTTTTCAAACTTTTTCAAAGATAAATTGCATTTTTTCAGTATGGTAGGTGACACATAACTTAAGCAAGTACCTAGATCAATCAGAATGGGAACAAACTGGCTTTGTATCATACCAAGTGTACTTCCATCATGGAAATGTGATGATCAACCTGTCGATTCTCCAAGGATCCATTTATTCTGGGCATTTCATTTGCTACATCTCCAATTGTTTACTCTTCCTAAATGGTATGCATGTTATTGAAGTTCCCTTTTCTATTCAGACAATGCTTGGTATAATACGGTCCTTGACATTCCCAGCACTTTACAGGTTCCTCATGTTCATTATTTTTAACAAAATTGTTAGGCATATCCCTACCTTTTGGTGCTGTAGTATTTTTCTGTGTTTTATTTTTAAAATCTGCTCCTTGATAATTACTCCTGGAGAAATTCCGAGAATTATTTCCAAAAAATTTATTAGACTTGAGCCCTTTTCTCTTCTAGTCAAAGTTATTCGTTCTCTTATTCTTCCAATTAGGTAATCTTTCTCTCTCTTTACTATGTTCATAATTGAAATCAACTTTTCTCATTGCCTCTTCAAAGGGTTTTTGGGTTTTCAAACTCAATTCTGTCCTTGAATCTAGTGGGAAGATTACTTCAAAATATTTTTATTTTAGGCTTTTCATCAATTGATTATATACGGTACATATCTTAACAGACTTAGAAATTTGCTACTTAACTCTTTCATTGATATTGAACCCATTTTTAGCTCAGAAATTTCTTTAGCTCTTTCTTCATAATACTGTTCAGATAAAAACTTCCTTTTAAAATACCTTTTAAAAAATATCAAGGTTAAATACTTCTCCTTAAGGTTTTTGACTCTTTTTATGTCTTTCCACTAGATTTCAACTTTTTCGGTTAAGTTGTAGATAGCCATCCTGGCTTTCATCCTATCAGAATAGTTATAAATATGGAAGTATTTCTTCATTGTCGATAATCAAGCCCCAACTTCTTTACCTTTTTCCAGTTCTCTCTTAAACATGGGAGTCTTCTCGAAATATCTTCATAAGGTTTATACTTCCTTTTTCCAGGCCTACGGTCACTTTCACTACTTTCACTTGTGTATTTATACCTTCCCCGATGCAACCTTGCATTAACCTCTGAAGAAGATTCACTATCAGAATATTTTACTTTCTTTCCCTTATGTTTGTAGGATACTGTTTCAGAATCAATTTCATAAGCATTTCTTTTATCTTTTACTCTGTTAAGTATTTTGTCTAATAACATCTGATTCACTTCCATAATTCTTTCATTATCTATTTTTACAGTTTGTATCTCATCCTTTAACTCTTTAACTATTTGTAGTAACTTTGAAGGTGGATTATTTATTTCTACATAAATGTTGACTGGATTATTGTGTTGAGATCCATTTTCAGCAGATGCTTCAACACCTTCCATTTTCCTGCAAAACAATTTTTTTATATTTCTGTACATAAATAAATTAAAAACATGATCAGTATATTTGTTTCTTTTTTGTATGCGAGTGAACGAATCAACCCTAGTGTTTGGAAATTTGCTCTTATACCACATGTAACATCTCTAAATTATGAAAAAAAAAATACTATATGTAATTCTGAAATTACGTAGGATGATAAATCCATGAGATGTCATATTTTACATTTTATTTGTTGTGTCAACCATGACTTAAATTAAACTGCAAGACTCATAAGACTATGTTCATTGTTTTTCAATAGCATGTCGCTTGTTATGACAATATGTTGATACATCGTCATGTATTCTAGTCGATACTATCTTGTTGCTATAACTAGTTTTTAATTTTTTGTTGGTTGCAAAGTCGTAAAAGTTGTTTTTGTCCTTCTAATCTTGGTCCTACCTATGAGCTAGGAAAGGAAGGGTAACATGTCTTACTTAGCCTTTAAGCCTAACACAAGAACCTTTGTTTTTCTTTGTGCAGGTGAATGAGACCAAGCTTTAAGTTTCATTCTAAAGAAACAAGGTCTTAAGCTAGGAGAGTTCATACTTCCTAAGAAAAAGGGAAAAATACCAAGGGATTTAAACTATACCTAACATCTAAAATTACCATAGTGCATCAAAATTTATAATGCAAAAGAGGTTTGACTATATCCGAAAACAAGAAGTTTGAAAGGATGTGAAAATGAAGTGAATTAAATGGTTTCACATGCAGGCCATGTGGAGGCCTTGAATGCTCTAGTTGGGGGCCATTATGCATGGTGCAAAACCCTAGGGGTTTAATGTAGCTCGTTGAAAGTGTTTGTCTTTTCAGTGAAGTTCTTCTTGGGTTCATTGTTCTCCATTCGTTACAACCAGTATTTGGTTGCTTGACCTGGTATCTCTTTTGTTAAAAAACAAAGGTGGAGGAGTCCAGGTTCTCAGCCCTTGACACCTTTTAAACCTGTCCGAGAGTGAAAGGTTCATTGGTGAGGTTTGATATCCTCTTTACGATGTTGTTTTTGTTGTATTGTTTATGGTTCTCAATGCAGAGATAAGGTAAGATATTCCTCTATAGTTTCAATAATGCTCTTCTTTTCTTATAAAACAATTTATAAACCATTGTTTTGACTCATGAGTTCGTATGTGCACAAGGCATCCAAGAACAGTTCTTTGCAACAACATGACTGATCAAAAGTGCTAAAAAAGGGTTGCGGTCAGGGTAAGACTTGTACCTCGTCCTCCATGGCTCTGTGGTTTGAGCTGATTTCTTATGGCATGGTCTGGATGCCCATCTCTGTGTTGGCTTTTGGTGAAAGGGATGAGTCCTTTTGGTAGTCGTGAGGCATTTTTATACTTGAAATTGTAATGATAACCCTTTGACTGTGAAGTCAAGGTGACTACCTAGATGAAATTTTTGTATGTAGGGTTATCGTTTTTGTTTTAAGTTGTGAGAAGAGTCCTACGGCTGTCTCTGCAGAAATGTAATTAATCTAAACCTTGTGAGGGACTTTGTGATGTATAAACTTAGTTGTATTTTGATTTTGCAGTTTTGTTAATTCATAACACTATATGCAGTTTCGAGGCCTTTATAAGACTGTGATGTGGCCATGAGGCCTTTACCCTGTCGTATTTGTTTTTGGGATAGCCCATAGAGCCATTGTCAATAACATAATGTTTTTTACTATTTTATGGATAAGGTTTTATAAATTGAAAGTAGCCGTGAGGCCTTTATTGTTACAGTATTGAATAGTATCTTGGTTTTCCCGTGTTGTTATCTTTAATGTTTTAGTTAGTAGGACGTAAATCCATGAATAATATTTGTAACATATTTGTTAAAGATTCTAGGCCATGATCCCTTTATTTTGATATCGAGATAATTTTTTGGGCTGTGAGGTCATTGTCAAATCATTTCTACATTTTAAAGCGTAAAACTACTTTATTTTTAAGTGACGGAATTAATCCCTAAGGCTTTTGCATTTTCCTTCCATGAGTAAAAGATTGTAGATTAAAATAACAAGACGGCCTATAGCCTGTAACCAGTGGCATGGCTTATCGATAATCTCGATTTGTTATTCGATAATGATTTTGTAAAATACTAGGCCATATCACCCTTATAAAGTAACTTTGTTGAAAAAATATTTAAACTTGTTCGATTTGTAAAATTTTAAAGTTTGTTTATCCTAATTGTATATAAGGTTTTGGTTAAGAGGCCAAAAGTCGGCTTTAAACTAGAGAAAGAAATATATATACATATATGATATACTTTGTAAGGTTTTGGACTTATACATTGGGTTTTATTTAATGTTTCCAGCTTGATGTTTCTATGTTTATTTTTATAAGACTTATAATATATATATATATATATAAGTATCCTTGAGTTTAGAATTAAACCTTGGATTCGATCAAAAAGAGTATTGTTTAGTTTTAAAAGCAAACATGTAATTAGATTATGAAAACTCCCTAAGGGTATATCCTTACTATGAATTGTGAGTTTAGTGTAGTTACTTATAAATCTCGATAATTTATAACAATCTCTGTAATAAATTTCTCGTAGGGTTTCATCGAGTCTTGACTTTATATATATAATTTTATTTTAAGAATCTAGACTAACACAGAATTACCACTATTATTAGAAATATAGTAGATTAATATAACTGAGATAGAAGAACTATAGTTAATATACCAAGAGAAGGAAAAAACATCATTTAATCTAAGACTAACCTAACATAAGAACTTACATCAGTAAACTTTAACCCTTTACTTTGAGTAAACTAATTGCAGGTTTCATCTCTTAGAACAATAAATACTAATTTCCAATAACTTTGCAGCCGGTATCCTATCTATAAATAACTTTCAAATATAAAGTACAGATCATAGATAATAACCATCAATTTAAGTTTTGTAGATACTGAACATACTTCTAAATAAAAATACAGACATAGAATTAAATCACATATAATTAATTGAAATAAGAACCCAGATAATGTGCAGAAGGGGACAACACCCAAAGAAGACTATTCCACCCAACCTTCTCCTAAAGCAGACAAGCTTACACCAATATTACTTGCTTAAGACCCCCGATCCTGTTCACTAGACCAATAGGAAGAATATCACTTGATAATAGCCCACACAACAACTTGTTGTAACTTAGCACTCAGTAGAAGACTTAAATCAACAATTACACTTTAGTTATCCCCTCATCAAATTCCTTGTGTGCCTGACTTTTCGGTTTGCAACAGTGACAAGGTTCATTCACTTGGAAACATAATGAATTGTGAGCCTCCTGCTCAATTTGATGGTATTTATAAGATTTCCTACGTCTTTGGGTCAGTTTTGGAATTAAATGAGCCACTAGCTCAGTTCCCCCTCTTAGGGAACATGACCACAATTTTAGGGATTATGCTTCATGCAACAGTTCGAAAGGGAAATGCTAATGCTGCCACTTGTCAACCAGACTTATACATCTGCTCATTCCTCCTAGTGGGTCAATGAACATTCATTAAGAATTCTCCCTTGGATAGGTGTCTCTTCTATTTAATTATTAAAATAAATAATTCTTCATTTATAGTCATCCTTGACCAACTTTGTCATACAAACTTTACAATAAATTTAACATAATGTTTTATGAAATAAATAGAAATATTCATTTTTTAGTTATAGGTGTGTTACACATAATCCGTGGATGGATGTTATCCTATAAACTCTTGATGGGTACAATGTGAAGGAATCTATTCAATCCCACACCGTACAACACTAAAAAATCATCGATTCTCATAAAGAACTGTATATAGCCTTGGAAATTGATTCAAAATTATTCAAAATTAAAAGTAGTATATGTCGGCTCTCCGCGTGGATTGAGGTTGAAGTGTTTGCATACTTTGTGGGTGTCGGACACTGAAATGAGAAGAGTGGACAATATGAGACAACACTATCTCATCTTTCTATGGAAAACATATTAAAAGCATCATAGCCTTCACAGTTCACATGGATTCCAAAAATTTCGAGAGATTTTTTGTTGAATAGTTGTTTCTGGTTTGGGAACACAGACATGTACACCCTAGTAGTTTCTCATTTAAATTTGTATGGATCAAGAATATATCTCAAACTAATTACATTTAGCCTTTAAAACAAAGGTGATAATTATTTTTCAAATAAGAATGTCAGAAAGGAGAGGAGCAAAGGTGAAGAGTAAATTTGTAAAATTCTTAGAGCTTGCTTTGTAAATTATAGATAGAGACAAGGGTTGAGAAAATGAAAGAAGTATAAAACAATGAGATATGTATCATTCTTAAGTTTTCAAGTGAGTAAGAGTTTAGATAAAACAATGTCATAATTGAATGAGGCTTATTTTATTTTGAAAATATAAAAGTTAAATGATATATAGTATTGTTTTCAAAACTGGCATAGTCATAAGTAAAGTGGTAGATGAATATCTGTAGATGTAGCTAGCCACTTAGTTTTGTGGATATGGTTGACCCTTAAATAAATGTTAAACATTAAACTAATTACCAAATCTTTATAGTTATCTATTTATAATAATATAAAAAATAAATTAATTAATACAAACATAAAACATATACTATTTAATAGTAGAAAAATTATAAAGTAATAAATCAATGTGTATGTAATGGGTTATAATAAAAAGAAGACCATTATGATAAACAAAGGTTGATATGGGTGAAAATGAGAAATTGGATAATAGTTTTTGGAATGAGGTTATATGTAGCAATGTAATTTTCATTATGTTTGTAAAGCAAAAAACGTAAAAATAAGACAATATGTCATTGAAGAGTTAATCAATTTCTTGAAGAGTTAAGATTTAGTATCAAAAAATTTAAAAAAAATTCAAGATAGGATTAAAACATGTCCATTAAAGATTAAGTTTCTCGGCGATGATTTAAATATTTTATGAAATTGATTATCTTTCAAATTAATTGATAATCTCTCCCATTCTAAGTGTTCTATATTTAAAAAAACTACTATAGTGAGGAGCAACCCCAAAAAAAACCTATGTTAAATATATAAACAAATTCATGTTTATAAATGTTCTCATGTTTTTCATTTTTTTAAACAATTCTTACCATTAAGAATAATAAATAGAATGCTAAAAACATAACCAAAAAAAATCTAAAAAAATGTTATAAACTCAAAACATAGAACTTTCAAAACTTATACCATAAAACTAAAAAAAAATAACTTACTTTGATTAGGTTAATTTTTCTTGTTTTACCTAATAATATGGTTATTCTATATTAAATCCCTCGTAAGATACCTGCCTACCCACATGAGTAACCCACTTAATCTTCTAATCCCAGACTTATCTATCCCATTAAAATGTCCAAGTAACATTGATTTTGCATTAACTTACAATAATAACTTACCAAACCTTTTAATAAAGTAACCCATTTAACCTTCTAATCCCTAATTTATCTATGCCATTAAAATGTCCCAGTGACGTCAATTTTGTATTAACTTACCATAATAACATACCTAGAACCTCTTAATCCTTAAACATAAAATGCATAATACATAAAGTTACCTTTAACAACAAAGCCTACTCAAATATACTACCACTTTATATTGAAACCAACAAATATAAAATGTTAATTTAATCTTTTTAGAATTCACATTAAGGTTGGTTGGTTTGTTCATTCAAGGCCAATTAGGTTTTTTGGTTTGTTCATATGGGGTGAAGTAGATTCATATCAATCCATTTGATATCCTCATTATCTTAGGGATCTTAATAATTGAATGGGTAAAAAACTTAGTGTTGTTTCTCTTTCAGGGGATAAATTCCCCCACCATGATTATATCCATAAGATAGGGTTCATAAGAATGCAATATTAGAATATTTGTAAACATGTTTTTGAATGTTATTTAAGTACATTTATACTCATATATCTTTAGTTTACCAATGAACTAGTTATCTCTTTGACACATATTTCTAAGTAACAACTAAATCCATTAATACAAGACAAAATCAAAACACATCCGTTACAGCCAAACCCATCTCGATCAATAGCCATAGAAAACTTTAGATTTTGAACATTATAAGATTATGAGGCTTAACTTGGATGAAAAAGAACACAGACATGGATATATGTTTCAGTGGTTGTTTTAGAATAGAATAAACTATATTTTTATAAATATACATCATCTTCTTGTATACATCACTCTTATTAGCAAGACCCTTAGAAAAAATATTTAGTTGAGTTTGTTTGTTGTCACAGTGGTCACCTTAGAAGTCCCACTATCTCTTTTTTCCTTATGTTTTTGTGTATGATTAGTTTCCCATGAGACCCGATCTAGCAAAATATTTTTATTTTTGGTAAGTTATCTCCATCCCATATTTCCCTCCACATATATGACTTATGTTGAAAATTGAGTTCATTCAACTTCAAATTTACCCTTTATGAACAATATACAAACCTTTAAGAGGACCATATCCTATACAACTAAGAGAGCTAATGTTAATAGGGATTTCTCTGTCTAAAGAGAGAGAAAAGGTGTAACTAGCCCAAATTTTGGTTCTTCCACACTAACTTCAATACATAATTATTACAAAATTATCCAAAATAATTCTTCAGCCATACTATAAACATGTCTCTCCATAACTCAGAAATCTCCATGAGCGATGACAAATTGATGAAGGAAAGATGCCAAACCTAAATAGAAAAGATACACTCCATGAATAGATGTATTAATTATTCGTCAATGGCATAACATGATGGAAACCATGGAATTCATAGGATCCCATAATTTTCGTTATGTTTTTACCTATGAATAGTTTCTCATTTAGGAAAATATTTGTATTTTTGATAAGAGAACTCCATCCCATATTTGATTCCATATAGATGACTTCTGGTGGAGAATTGAGTTCATTCAACTTCAAATTTACCCTTTTTGAACAATATACACACCTATAAGAGAACCATATTATCTACAACTAACAGAGTTAATATTAATAGGGGTTTCTTTGTGCAAATAAGAGAACAAAGATGCAAATGGCGCAAAATTTGGTTCTTTCAAATTGTCTTGAGTAGACTTATTCTAAAATGATTCAAAATACTTCTTCACACATACTATAAACATGTATCTCCATAACTGAGAAATTTCCATAAGTTATCCCATCTTAGTGAAGGAAAGAGGACAAACCTAAATAGAGAAGATACACTCCATGAAGAGATGTATTAATGCATTAGAGGAAATTTCAACTTAAAATGGGATTTGTAACCATAATTTAAATTCCATGTTATCATGTGTTTTCCAATGAAATTGCTTTAAATTTGAAATATCGTATAGGTCTTAAACAATTTTTAATATAAATTTGGGGATAGGTATCATAAAAAAAACTATTTTTTTGTTTCTATTTTCGACATATCTCCTTGTGTTTTTATTCAAGTTTCGATGAGGAGAACTCCTTGGATGCGGAATTAAATTCTGCATCCAACGCGCACCCACTTGGCATACTTTTGACGGACCCTGCTACCCTAAAAACAAGAAATACCTGAAAAACATGATGATGACATCATCGTCACATTTTTTTAGGTATTTCTTGTTTTTAGGGTAGCAAGGTCTATCAAAAGTATGTCAAGTGGGTACTCATTCAATGTAGAATTTAATTTCGCATCCAATGAGCTCTCCCGATCAAAATTTGAGTAAAATCACACGGAGATATGTCGAAAATACGAACAATAAAAGTAGTTTTTTATTTTCTTCCTCCAAAATTAATAAATATTATTTTATTATTTTTCTTAGGAGGCCCATTTTGAGTTGAAATTTTCTCTAATGATTTTGTTCAACTGCATAACACGATGGGCACTACCTTGGAATTCCCAGGATCATTTTTACCTTAGGTTTTTACCTATGAGTAGTTTCCCATGAGACATGATCTAGCAAAATATTTATATTTTTTATACGTCAAATCAATCATGTATTTGCTTCCACATAGATGAATTAGGTGGAAAATTAAGTTCATTCAACTTCAAATTTTCCCTTTTTGAACAATATACACACCTATAAGAGGACCATGTCATATACAACTAAGATAGATAATATTAATAGGGGTTTCAATGTACAAATGATAACACTGTCATGTCCCTTCCCATCTGAGAGGACGCAACTACGACACTGCTGTCAAACGGGAAATCTAGCCCCATGAACATGATCATTAAAAATTTATTGAGTTAAAAACATACATAGATGCATTATACATGTAAATACATAGGGGAAGAGAAATACATTCATTCAAGCATTCAACATGTTCATATTAATTCATAAAACAAATAGTTTGCAGAGATTAAGCACAACAATACTTATCTTGAAAAGAAGTTGTCCCGCAACTAGCTATGTCGCTGCAACGTTCGACCCAACCATAGGTGAGTGTGCTCATCAATCTCTCAGGAACACTGCCACCCCTGAGTTGGGCATGATTCCAAAAGGCACTAGGGCTAATAGGCTCACACATAGCCAAAACCATCCATCCACAGTCAAGCTGACGATCACCCCCAAACACAACCAACCGTCTAACAGATGGGTTGCTTGAACTTACTCTGCCAAGCCAACAAAAAAATGCACACAACATCAAAATGCACATGCTCAGCATGAAGGAAAACGTTTAGCAACCAAAAGAGATTTGGTGAAAGGGAAAAAATCCACCCTTCGATAGAAAATACGAATTCACAAATCATCCACGGGAAACCAAAACAAAATGGCTAAGGAGGAAACAACCCTACATGAGAAAAATATTTTGGGAACGTCTTTGGGCTTCACAGAGGTAAAAGCAACCTCATCAAACCCCCAAATCATGTATCTGAATTTAGAGAAACATCTATGGCACTAGAAAAGAAAAAATGACCTCCCCAAATCCATAGATCGTAAATCTCTTCTGGACATTCACACATCATTAACAAAACGGATTTCCTAGCTGGGAGAAAGTGAGGAAATTATAGAAAAAACGTGAGGGAAGCTTCAAGCTTGCTCACAAGGGAAAAAAACGACTTCTTCCAACCCCAAGAATCGTGGTCCTCTTCTTCCCATCCGCCGGCAACACAGAGATGAATTCTGAGCATGGAGAAAATGAAGAAAGAAGCAAGAAAATTGTGAGGGAGAAAGCTCAACAAGCTTCAATTGCATGAGAGAGCCCAAGCTCCATGAGGATGGATGATGAATGAAAGATATGGGTGTATAATGGCTTGGGCATGCATTTTCAAGCATTTACTTGCCCCACAAGTCAAAAAAACATTTTCCAAAAATGGGTGGCTTCCTAGATTCAAATTTGACCTCCATACCTTTCCTATTCCAAGGAGATAACTTCTTCAACAACTTCTAGATGACTGGACACAAAAGGACAAAAATGGTAGTAGACCACTTTATGGGTTTTCCCTTATACATTTGACTTTTCCCCATTGGCTCAAGGGTTTGATTATTTACCCCCTCCCTAATCCTTGTGAAATCATGTCCCCATCTCTTTAACATTGCGGTGCATAGCTAGTTGTGGTATTTTTATTAATTTTCATTTTACATGATTTCTCAAACATATTGTGCCTGGCTAGCACATAAATTATCGGTATCGATTTTAATTACCTATACATAAAATACTAGATCCATGGTGGGGCATTTGCCTTGAGCTCCACACCATGATCAAATAAAATATTTACATCATGTGCAATTCAATGCCATGGGGTCAAAACGAGGGTGTTACAAAAACAAAGGTCCAAGTGGCCCAAAATTTGGTTCTTCCAAACTATCTTCAGTAGAGACTCATTCTAAAATTATTCAAAATACTTCTTGCCATAGTTTAACCGTGTCTCTTCATAACTAAGAAATGTCCACGAAGGAAAGATGCCAAACCTAAATAGAAAATATACACTCCATGAAGAGATGTATTAACACCGATCACTCACCACCTAGCACTAGATTCATTATTAAATGATCTTAACATTTAGGCCTCCATTTTCTATAGGTTTTCTCTCTATACTCAAGTTAGAGAAATGAGTTGCTTCGATTTAGACTTCCCTCATTTTGACAAGAATTTCCTAATTTATTTATAATTTGTTGCATTACCTTTGCTAGAGGAAACATAATTTAACCTTTTTTTTATATAAATTCAAAATTATATTAAAAAGATAACAAAAATGTATAGAAAATAAAAATCATGTAAGTACTAGAAAAGAGTCAAAGATTTGTTGAAAACATGGATACCCCACAGTTGATACAACTGAGACACGTGTCCAATTCCCAAGCCAACTAGTGCAAACTAGTTGTTCTGCAAAATCCCCAATGGGCCGTGGATTATTACCACCAAAAACAACTAAAGAGAAAATCCAAACTAGTAAACAAAACATACTGATGTACCTGAAGAGTTGTTCATTCATACTAAATCTAATCATCATAAAAAATCAAGAAGGGAGCAGAGCTTGGCTGCGCGTCATGGCTCGAACCTCTGAGAAGAATGACGAAAAATGAACTAAGTTGCTTGAGGATTCATCTAGGCTTTGGCTTAAATCCTTTCCAGTTAACTCATGAGAAATATCATTAATTTTAGCATTGGTTCGGTATCCAAATCCATGTGCGTCTAGGTGAGTCAGTGTATGCAACCCTCCAATCTATTCATTATGGCGTGCAAGCTTAGGCCCTAAGAGCTATCGTGGAACTGTCCATACGGGTAGTATGAGATTTTCCATACAAGTAGTATGGGATTGCTTTACCAAATAAAGTTGTGTGTCACACTAAACCAAGGGTAAGTTTTAGAGGTTAAGAGAAAGTTAAGATGTTACAAGCGAGTTATTAACCCTAAGCTAGAAGATTAAAACTATATCTCTATATTAACTAGTTTGAATAAGAAACTTAATATATTCAAGAAAAAAATGAACTCCCATGACCTTCATAATGAAAGAGAAGTTGGACAATACCTAAAACACCATGGGAAAAAGTATTTGCAAGCTCTATGAGTCAAGAGCATTGAGGATGAATGTCATTTTTTCCTAAAGTGCCCTCTGTACACCCACATTCAATCATAGTTTACTAATCTTTGTTAAAATCCCAACCTCCGTGATCTTCTAATGTGCCAAAACATTGATGACCTAGGAATGCTTTTTTCTAAGCATTTTTATTATAGGAATAAAAGTTTACATAGACAATTTTTATCATCATAATCATACCTTTATTTTATTTTTATTTCATTTAGTTATATATAATAAAAAAAATTAAATTAACATTTTTAATGATGTTTGTGCATGGAAGAGGCGCATTCTACAGCCCAATAGGGCGAGATGTGTGACTCCTTGTGTGCTCATCTTAGAGATGACNTATATATATATATATATATATATAGAAAACTCTAATTAGATAAATTGGAGATGTGTAGTTCCTTATGTGCTCATCCTAGAGTTGACAAGTGTCCTTTAAAAAAAAATAACATGTCCTCTCAAATTAGAGTTAAAACATTTACAACTAATATATATAAATAAAACACAAATTAGATAAATAAAATGCTTCCTTAACATTTACACCTTCAAGATATGTCTGCATATCAAGAGATTTGATCCCTCTTAGCCCTTGCTAGATCCCTTTTAAGATGGATCTATGGTGGTTACAATTTAAATCACATTGTGAGTATATAAATTTCTTCAAAGAAATATTTTCTTTGCAACATAGTTTTTGTTTTTATTATTATTCATAAACGGAAGTTCGACCTCCACACTTGCTTTGGTCTAGATTTCCACCAACTACCACCTTGTTGAAATGTACACACTAGCTAGCACATTTGCATGAGGATTTTTATGTGAGCCCTTAGACTTGAATGTCTGATCGCTCAAATTTTTTTTTTTATTTACGGGATTGGTGTGCAAACCCAATAGAGTTTCCTCTTCTACCCCTCCAATCCCCTAAATAAATAAAAGTATGTGGCACATAAGATATTCTAACCCTCAAATCCCATAAGAATATTTTACAAGATTGGAGGGGTCCAATATTTTATGTGACACATACTTTTAATTATTTCTATTTCTAGGGTTGAAGAGGAAACCGTATTGGGTTTGCACCTCATCCAAGCATAATAATTAGGATATAAATTCTCCAATTTTGTAGATTATTATGCATAAAGACTATGCAAATTCTATAGCTAATATATGTGATTTTAAGTTTTTTTTATAGATTTTCAATAAGACTTGAAACAAAATAGCATGGAAATTATATTCAAAAAAATATTGAAAACATGGAAAATTTAGATTACACCTTTATGATTCACATTGTGATTTGAAATTAAAATTTTGTTTATATATTTTAATTTTAATAGAATTTAATTTTTAGAAAATTAAATTTTTTTAGATAAAACAAAGATTTGTGCACTTAGCAGTGTCTAGGTGTCCATTTAACTTGTGATCCATTTGCAAAACCTTCAAAAATATTGTGTCTCTAGCACAGGATGCAATGAATGATAAATGAACTATTTAAAATCATGAAAAAACCCTATAATAAAATATACATATTTTTTCCCACTAAAATTAAAGTTCTTTATAAAAGTAATATAACTATAAAATATTTTGCTGATTCCTTATTTTTTATTAAAATTATATTTATATTTAACCTGAATTATGAATTATGATATAAGCCATAATTCCATTTTTATATTCAGAATTTTGCCTCTACAAAATTTTTTGGACGGATTTTAAGATAATTAGAAAGGTCGTAATATGAGATTTTCAACAAAATATACAGTACCTCAATTTTCGTCATATACAGTCTTCGGAGCCGGATAACTATATAGTCCATAATGATAACTGTATTCTGCAATTGTCACACAGATTGATTGATCTTGCCGGGTGACGCAGTGGGTCCAAAATTTGTGTTATATTCAGGAATCATATGCAAAAATTGTCGGCAAACAATATTCAACATGCAGCATAGTAATAAATGCTGTGGCGGCTATAGTGTGAGCTGTTGGATCTCAAACAAATTGAGATCCAACCGTTCACGGTGTAGCTGCCACAGCATTTATTACTCTGCTGCATGTAAAATATTTTTTACCAAAATGGTCATAGCCCAAAGAATATGATAGCAGTCCCCGCATTTTAGTACTTGATTTCTTAGATAAAGCATTCCAGTGGGATGTGACATGTATGTTCCCCCACATCTGGACAATGTTAAGTCCAACTTCCTCACAAAGTTGACTGCAAAAGGAATTATTAATAGGCAGCCCATGATCCATGGATTGTTGTTGGACATTAGCACTACCGGGGTCCTTTCAGCTCTTGAGAATTAAAGTTGGTAGAATGTAAAAGTTGGTCACTAGCCAATTTCATTGTGCATGCACCCTTGGGAGTTGATTGAAAACGAAATTCTTTCAAATCTGATATAAGTGCGTGCATGCTTGGTAGGCGCTGGACACTGAATTCAAAGGCCAACGCCAGATTTTCTCCACAATTTATGTCAAAATAAGAAAAATTACTGAAGCAAAAACTCGCAAATAAAAATGAGTGCAATAGAGTACAATATAATACGGTGTTCATATGATTGCCTCCATTCACTCTTCTGTACTCTTAGCCCTGATATGTTACTGCTCCAGGAAACCATGTGTAGTTCTTTTCTTGTTCTGAAGGCTTTCTCCAAACTCTTTCCCTCTTGGGAGTTTTGTGCCATTGGCACCTCAGGTCTCTCTGGTGGCCTCTTATCAGCTTGGAACCCCCTCAAGGTCAAATGTAAAGCTTACCAAACTTGTGCGGCACTCCTCCTTCATGCCTCCTTCCGGGGTCTCTCCTACCCCATCTCGATCCTCAATGTTTATGGACCATATAAAGACCGTGAATCCTTTAGGGACAGAGCACTTCAGGGTGGGTTCTTGGGCTTACAAAATCTGATACTTGGTGGTGATCTTAACCTAACCCTTAATTCCTCTGAAATCTGGGGTAAGAAGTCTTCTCTTGATCCCCTTTCCCACCACTTCTCCTCCCTTTTCGACACTCTTGGTCTTATGGACATTGCTCCACCATGTGCGGGCCCCACATGGAATAATGGCTGTGCTGGAGATGACGGTATAAGTAAAAGACTTGACAGATTTTTGATCTCTAGCTCCCTAATTCCCCTCATGGGAGTCCATAGAGTTTGGACACACTGCTCAGACCTCTCTGATCACTTTCCTATTGTTTTAGAGTGGAATAAGCAACGTGCCTCCTTCAATTACCCCTTCAAGTTCAACCGTTCATGGCTTGATAACCCCGATTTCACCAATTGGCTCTCGACTTGTTGGCCCCTCCTCTGCCCGGAGGATTCTAGTTCGGATCTTGAATCTCTTCAATGGAAGCTTCCCACCCTTAAAAAAGATGCCAAGGTATGGATCAAGTCCAAGCAGGAACAGAATGATGTGGTTCTTTCTAATATTGAACATGCCATCTCCTCCCTCTTCTTAAACTCACACTTTGGCGTTCTCACTTTGGAGGATTTGGATCATCTCTCACATCTAAGATATGAAAGGCAACTGATCTTGAATCATACTGTTCTCTCCTGGCAATTGAAGAGTAGAACTAAATGGAACTTTGAGGGGGACTCCAATACCAAGTACTTCCATCTATTAGCCTTGGGCCGAAGAAATCAGAACTTGATCTGGTCCCTTCATGATGAGTCTGGTACTTCCTATGAGGATGAGAATGCTCTCAAAGCTTTGGGAATAAAACATTTTGCCTATGTGTTTAAGGATGATGGTGGTACCTGCATTTTCCAGCAACTTAAGGTTGTCCAACTCTTTCCTAGGATGATACCGGAGGAGAAAGCCATTGATCTCACCGGTCAAGTCACCCTTGGGGAACTAGAACTCGCACTTAAATCCTTTAAAAAAGACAGAAGCCCAGGACCGGATGGTTTGCATGTCGAGTTCTACTTGTACTTTTTTGATCTTATGGGAGGTGAGCTCCTTTCTGCTGTGGATTCTACCAGAGTCACCGGTATCATTCCTGCTTCTCTGAATACCACCTTCATCACCCTTATCCCGAAAAAAGATAAGCCACAGACCTTTGCTAACTACCGTCCCATATCCTTATGTAATCTCCTGTATAAACTTATATCCAAAGTCATTGTGGTCAAACTAAAACCTTTCCTAGATCTGGGCATCTCTCAGGAACAGTATGGGTTTCTTAAAAACCGTCAGATTTCGGACCCGAATGGGATTGTACAGGAATCTCTCCATTCTATCAAATCAAAAAACATGTGTTCCTTCTTACTCAAGCTTGACCTGATAAAGGCCTTTGATAGAGTCAATTGGACATTTATTTGTCTTATCCTAATACAGATTGGCTTTCCCCTTCACACTGTCAAGTGGATAATGTGTTGTCTCACTTCAACCACCTTTGTTGTGCTTATCAACGGAACCCCCTCTGACTTTTTCCCTGCCTCCCGGGGTATCCGTCAAGGCTGTCCCCTTTCCCCCCTCCTTTTTTATCCTAGTCATCGAAGGGCTCAGTCTCCTTATTGCTGATGCACGTAACAATGGACTTATTCGAGGGATTCATATTTCTCCCACTCTAGAATTAACACATTTACTTTTTGTGGATGATGTTATCCTTATGGGCACTGGATCTCTTCGAGAATAGGCTACTTTTGAAGTCATCCTTGATACTTTCTGTAAATCCTCTGGTATGTCTATAAGTCTGGAAAAGTCTATTCTCTTGCACAATAATATAATGGAGCCAGATCCTTTTCTTACAAGATCCATTCCCTATAAAAAGCTCCCTATCACCTCAGGCCTTACCTATCTTGGGTTCTTTATCAAACCCCTTGGTTACAAAACTAGGGACTCGAACTGGATGGTGCTAAAATTTTAAAAAAAAATCAGTCTTTGGACCGATAAGATGCTCTCCTTGGGAGGCAGGCTGATCCTAGTCCAATCGGTCCTTTGTAGTATCGCAATTTACCGGATGGGTCTGGCCCCTATCCCTACAGCTACTCTGAACAAACTCAGGAGTATCACCTTTGCTTTCTTATGGGGTTCCACTGGAAATACTCGCCGCTATCATCTGGTTAGATGGTCTGATATCTCCTGGCCAAAGAATTATGAAGGATGGGGTATCAAGAATCTTTTATGGTCTAGCATTGCTCTCCGATTAAAAAAAAATTGGCGAGTTCTTTTTAGTGACAGTATGTGGCATCATGTGCTATATGCCAAGTACTTGAAATAGGTCTCAGTGGTTTTGTGGCTCAGGGGAAAAAATTTTAACACCCATGGAGTATCAGCAATCTGGAGGGGCTTTATTCAGACTATTCCATGGCTGGGGAGCTATCTTGCCTAGCAGGTGGGAAATGGATTAGATATTTTGGTTGGTATTGATCCTGTGATTGGCTCTTCAAACTCTTACCTCTTTCCTGAAGGTTTGAGATCCTACTTAGAGGATTTGGATATTAACACACTTGCTCAGGTCCATAATACTCTTCCAGATGCACATCATTATTGGTATACAGTAGAAGAACTTCTTTTGGCTGGGGAATGGAAAGATATTTGGAACAGTTTTATCAGGAACCTGGTTCAACATGGTATTTGCCTCTCTGCTGAACCTGACTCCCTCCTTTGGGAATTTAACAAAAAAGATGGACAGCTGACTGCAGCAAAAGCATATGAGTGTATAGTGAGCTCTCACAAACTTGTTTTGGGAAGTCTCTTATACTCATCATTATGGTAAAAAGCTCTCCCACGCAAGATTGGTTGCTTCATTTGGTTGGTTCTAAGGAATAAGGTGCTCACATGGGACAATCTTCAGAAAAAGGGTAAAACTGGTCCTGGTATTTGCTCTTTATGTCTCTCAAATGAAGAATCTGTACTTCACCTTTTTTCTCGCTGTCAGTTTTGGAAAATCTTACAGGATCTCTTATGTAATCAGTTCCAGGTTTTTATTCCAACTGAGATCGATTCTATTGAGCAGTATTTGGATCATTGGGTCAACACCACCTCGTGCAGCTCTCCCTTTTTCTTCCTTCCCCATCATACGATTTGGGCCATTTGGAAATCCCACAATATGGTCATCTTTGAAGGAAAAAAATCGGCTGTCAGTGGAGTTTTACATCAAATCTTATATGTTGCACAACTGTCTCTCTCACGGCCTGTTTTGAAGAACATGATATCAAAATCTGCTCATCAGATTGGAAATAAACCCAGCATGATTTTCCCTTGTGGTTTTTTTGATGGAGCCTCTTCTTCTTCTGCAGCTGGTATCGGTTATTGTTTGTTTTTCAATGGAAATCACCATCTGGACTACGCGCTGGGGGTTGGATATGGATCCAATACAATGGCTGAACTTTTGGGTCTTTGGGCCCTTTTGTTCACTTCCCAAACGATGGGTGTCCCTCTGTCCCACATTTATGGTGACTCTCAAGTCATCATTAATTGGGCGAAGGGTCTTACTATTCTCACCCCACCAGACCTTCATCACTGGTGCAGGGAAACAAAAAAGATTATTTTAAGCTTTCCGGGTCTCTCTCTCAGTCACATCTATCGTGAACACAACCAGATTGTAGACAGTCTTTCAAAAATAGCTCTCACTCTTTCCCCAGGTATTGGCTGTTTCTCTGAATTTATTGATAACCTTTTGGTCACCAGCGACTCTTTTCAGCTCTTTTGAGCCATGACATAGAGGAGTTTCTCCTCCTTTGGATTCCTGCTTGTTGTCATAAGAGTGGCTGCTTCTGGACCGCAGAACTGATCCTCTTGGTTCATGATAGATTGGATTGATTGTTTAGCGATCCTCTTTATGATGACACTGATATCTGATGGGAACACTTTCTATTGCTTGCCATTCCCCCCGGCTGCGACTGGATGTGATCCTATGCTAACTGTCTATTATATTGTAATGTAACCCTTCATGGGTGGGTGTTAACACTGCCCTTTGATTCCTAATAAGAATAATAAGGACATGCTTTTTATTCCTAAAAAAAAATATAGATGAGTAACATTGTTTTGGGCAAACAGAGGGTGTTCATATATAGATGAACAACATTTTTTTTTGGGAAGTAGAGGGCCCAGTTATATTGAAAAAAAATATAATATAGGGTTTTTTATATATAGATGAGTAAGAGCTTTTTTGGCAAGTAGAAGGCTTAGTAATATTGAAAAAAGATGATAGAAGATTTAAATAACAATTTGATTGAGCTAGTTTAAAGCACTAGATCAAGGTACTTTAAAACACTCTATTGAGCTAATTACTTTGATTGAGAGTTTTAATAACTCTTAATGAAACACTTAAGGTTCAAAGGTCAATTATAAGTATAAAACAACCACATACCACACTAATTTCACCACATCTATTGCATAGAAACTTAGTCAAAAACTAGTAAAGACTGGCTATAAATATTAATGATAACTGATTTCTGTTTATACATGTGATTGAAATCATAGAAACTATGGAAAAAGGTCCATTTTTATAATGCTTAATTTTCATAAATCTTAAATGATTTTTATAATTATTATTCAACCCTTAACCTAAGTTGTATTGCCTAACTATTAATTATAAACGCATTAATGAATATGTTCACCATTTCTTTGAAATTATGTTTTTATCTAAAAATATATAAAAATCTCTTAAAGCTAGGTTTAAAAATAAACAAACACACAAACAACAATACAATTACTATAAAAATAGTAAGGAAAAAGATGCCAACATAGACTCTTGCAAAGCCTTTGAAACCTTGGTGATGAACCTTTATGAGATTATGACAGAAATTTCATGTAATCATATGTTTTTCAGATGATCTTGTTTATCTATTTCTCATAATCATGGATCTTAAAAACAACTTGATATTGTTGGTTAATTATAGGATGATTTTTACATTGGAAGGATAAATGATGGTAGTTAACCATTAGAGGAAATTTCAACTCAAAATGGGCATTTTAACTTTAACTCAAATTCCATGTCATCATGTGTTAGCCAATGAAATTGCTTTAAATTTGAAATACCATATAGGTCTTAAACATGTCTTTAATATAAATTTGGGGATAGGTATCATAAAAAAACTACTTTTTTTGTTTGTATTTTTGACATATCTCCTCGTGTTTTTACGCAAATTTCGACAGGGAGAACTCGTTGGATGTGGTATTTAATTCTGTATCCAACGAGTACCCACTCAGCATACTTTTAATAGACCCTGCTACCCCAAAAACAAGAAATACCTGAAAAACATGATGATGACATCATCATCATGTTTTTTCAGTTATTTCTTATTTTTGGGGTAGCAGGGTCCATCAAAAGTATGCCAAGTGGTTACTCGTTGGATGCAAAATTTAATTCTGCATCCAACGAGCTCTCCCGATTGAAATTTGAATAAAAACACGGGGAGATATGTCTAAAATACAAACAAGAAAAGTAGTTTTTTTCTTTTCTTCCTCCAAAATTAATAAATATTATTTTATTATTTTAGCTATTATTTTATTAATTTTTTTTAGGAGGCTTATTTTGAGTTGAAATTTCCTCTAATGATATATAAAAATTAAACATTGAATATTATTCACACCTTCAATAACAAGTGGAGATGTTATCTTACACTTACATAAAGTTGATATTATTAGGATATAATTTAAGAACAATTCCAACACCTACAAAGTGTTATGTCGGATTATTTTGGATAAGTATTAGGGATTATAAGACTTAGGTGTAAGGTGTTATGGCTTATAAGGGTTAGAAATTAATGTTTAGAGAGGTAAGCACAAATAACAATAACAAATTGTGACTGTTTTTATATATTTAAAGTTAACAAATTAAAATTGTTACTGGTTTTATGCAATTAAGCATAAAAAATAGGATAAGCATGAAATAAATCCCTGATATACACTCAAGTTAATCTTGTTAATTCACTAAAAACAAGCCTAAAATCTGAAAAAATAAAATGGATAAATCATAGTATTACATCTTGTGGTTCTATACCATGATTTGATATCTCTAATAAAACGCGGCCACCGGGCAAGAGAGAACTTGAAAGCTAGGGTCACGTGCAATCTTACATGTGCTTAGAGTTTGATGACTAGGGTAGGGTTGAGTGCGTGCATCCCAATTTTTGGAGTGGACTGCGGTAAAGTCAATGATAAACAATATCTGTTTTATATTTTAAAAAGTCTAGCTAAAAATAAATTAGCATCAACCATCTTCCTAAGATTAATATCTTTGAAATATGTCTAGAGGTATATATTTGACATATTGATAATGTTTTTTTAATAAAGAATATGTGGCCTAATATAACAACAACTTAATTTATGGTTTTTAAGCTTATAGTTGAAGCTAGGCTCATAGTGGTATCATCATTGGAGTTAAGCTAATAGTTGTATCTAATAGTTAATTTAAAAGTTAATATGCACATTGACTCGACTCCCAAGTGCCATATGGAGTTCAAGTGTCACATAATTTGCACATTACCTAAATGATTGTTCTTGATGCATGGTTTCGGTGCAATCAAGATCAACTTCTCATCCTAAGAGATAGATTTCATCTAAATTTATTTTAGTAGTTGTATTACTATTGGAACAATCTAATAGTTATCGAATATAATCGTGATTATAATTGAAGTTAAGCTAATAGTTGTAGAATCATTGGAGTTAGGTTAATAGTTGTATCTAATAGTTAATTTAAAAGTTAATATATTGGCAATTGAAATTCAAGTAAAAGTCATGATTGGAGTTGAAGTTAAACTAATAGTTGTATCATCAATATCATCAATCTATTTAAGCTAATAATTAAATAGTTGTATCTAATAATCGAATAGTTGAAGGTGAATTTTGTTTTTTCCAACTGTCACCAATTATGAGATGTTGATTAAGCTATTTTTTATTTTTTTGAAATGGTCAATTATGACTTAGACTAACCGCATTTAAAAAGAATTGAAAACCTAATTATATCTCTATGGAAAACCTAAACATTTAATATGAACTATATATTAGCTAGATGTCCAAGTATGAGATGAAGGACTTTATTAGGAGTTCCACTCTTACATGACTCACATTTAAGATAGACTCCTAGATGCCAAATGCAATTGGACAAAGCCTTAAATGATTAGAGTTGAAGTTAAGCTAATAGTTGTAGAATCATTGGAGTTAAACTAATAGTGTATCTAATAGTTAAGCTAATAGTTATCCAATACAACTGTGATTAGAGTTGAAGTTAAGCTAATAGTTCTACAATCATTGTACTTAAGGTAATAGTTGTATCTAATAATCAATGGAGGGCTGATGTACAATCATGGACTCCTTTAAAGACACTTTAGATGCCACATAATACTGGAAAAACCTGGAAACTCCCACTTTAGCTGACAATTAGGGGTACTTCCCTAACTTATTTGAAGATGAAGTAAAAAAACAAAAGACAGGTAATTGAATCAGATTTCATAATATATAGCATTTATGCAGACAAAATGTGTGTAAATCATTATAAAATTAGTTTCCTTGAAATTGGGTTTTCAAATTTTCTACACATCTTAACATATATGTTTGTGCGGGTGCAACAATATATGTGGTAAATGATGTCAATTTGGGATAAAATCTTGCAGACATATAAAGGACATATGGGCCTAGTGCAATACTATTTATTCAGAATTTTTCATGAATTATTTCTTTTATTATTAATTATTGAAGTCACAAAATCTTAAAATGAAAACGTTATGTGTGGGTGCAACACTTTAGGGGAAAAAATTAATGAAATCCTTGATTTCTATATATAAGATCATACATCTTCCTCTTGTCTAGTGCACCATATAGTTTGCTTGGGAAATGGTGATGGAAATCAAAAGTTATATAAAAAACAATCGATGTATCTATTTTTTAAAACTGACATGTGTCATTTAGAAAAATAATAATAAATAAATAAAACATATTTTTGAAGGAAAAAATTACATATTCTGAATCGCAAGATCATACTCTAAAATATTCTAAATTTTCATAAAAAAATATTGTGTCTGTCATAGAAAAACACGCCATCAAAACTAAGCATATTGATAGAGTTCTAAAAGATAAGCAATAGCCTTAGTTTATTTTTCTTAGCCAATAGGTTCGGTAGTTCGAAGCTATTTTCGAACATAATTCCAAACCTTATTCTTGCCTATTTTTTTAATTTAAAAAAATGCATATGCGTTATAACGTATATCTGTTATAATTAACATCGCATATGCGATATGCATTATAATGCATGTGCGTTTTTGCTTAACTAATTTGGTATGAGAGTAAAAAGGAGTAATGGCATCCTTATCCCATTGTAATACCATTTAAACTCCCAATATTCCATCCAGGAATTCTATGGTGTGGCTCATGGCCCAACATTACATTGGTTAAGATGGGGG
>LPNX011197064.1:176002-258502 GCA_001517045.1 Pseudotsuga menziesii | reverse complement strand
TTGTTCATCATCATCATCATCATCATCATTGTCATCATCATCATCATCACCATCCTCATCCTCATCATCATCATCATCATCATCACCATCATAGTCCTCATCATCATCATCATCCTTTTCATCATTATCATCATCAACCATCATTGTTCCTCATCATCGTCACCGTCATCATCATCATTGTCGTCATCATCATCATCATCATCACCCTCATCCTTATCATCATCATCACCGTCATCCTCATCATGATAGTCATCCTCCTCCTCATCATCACCATCATTGTTCATCATCGTCGTCGTCATCATCATCATCATCATCATCACCATCATTGTTCATCATCATCATCATTGTGATCATCATCATCATCATCCTTATCATCATCATCATCATCATCATCACCCTCGTCCTCATCATCATCATCATAGTCATACTATTCGTGATTATCATCATTATAGACACTACCATGGTCTGAGGATAGGTTTGGAGGTCTTAGCCATTGGTAAGGGATCCATTGTAAGGTTATAGAAGTTTAACATATTTCAGTCCAAATTTGATATGCATTTGATATTTAATATTTTAATATTTGATAAGCATTTATCAGTCAAGTTGCATATTTAGTGAGCATTAAATTGCATATGCGATATATCGCATATGCGTTTTGGAGATCATGTAAAAAAAACTACTCGTTAATTAAAAAGCATTGTATCCATATTCCATATGCGATATTTAACTTTTACATAATGTATATGCGATATATCGCATATGTGATACTTCCTTACTAACCTTAACCTTGTGTTTGGGTTCGGGTTATTCTGAACGTACCATCAATAACGCATATGCGAACTCTCGATTTACACTTCGGAAGTGCGTTTTCGATTTCTGAAGTGGCAATAAAAAGTGGAACCAACTTCGTGCGAGTGCTGTGGAGTTAAGCTCGTAGTTGTATTTAATAATCAAATAGTTGATGATTATTTCAATTTTTACAACTATCTCTAAGTGTACTTATCATATGTTAATTAAGTTAATTTTTATTTTTTTTAATTATTAAGTATTAATTTTGAACGATAGCCATAGAATCAATCTAGAGAGTACACTTGGTTTGATCTCGGTGTAAATATTTGTTGAAATAATAGGTTAAGAATTGTTAAATAAATATAAGTATTGCTATTAAGACCGTTTAAAAAATAAAAAAAATAATTATTTATTTTTATTTTTAAATTTCAATAAAGTATATTAAATTTTAATAAGCCTATTTTAAATTTCAAAATTACTTAATGGAACTAATTTTGATGGAAGATTCTTTAATAATAAATAGTTGATATGATCTCTACTTTAAATTCAAATAAATAAATATGATATTAGTATAAATTTTAAGTTTTTAAAATTTTATAATTATTTTTAATGAATTTGGATATTTGCTTTGTTTATGGTTTAGTAAATGATGTTTAGAGAAACAATTTACTTATTTTTTTTCAAGGGAATCAAAAGAAAAGAAAAGAGTATGGTTGATTTTATATAGGCAAGTGTTAAATAGATATTAAAAAGTTAAGTTAAAAGAATATGAAAACAATAAAGATGAAAGAAAAGAATATGGTACGTAAGTGTTAAATAGATATTGAAAAATTAAGTAAAAAGAATAAGAAAACAATACAGAAAAAAGGGAAATACAAGTTGATAAAAATTAATAAAAAATAAATATTTCTTTTATCTTATTATTAATAAAGAAAACAATGTAAGAAATGAGAGTATTAAGAATTAAATGATCTTTAAGATTCAAAAATAGGATCCATAATATAATGAACTTTATATTATTTAAGGGGAAGTTAAAAAATTTAATAAGTAGTAGTAGAGATAAATTTGTACTGTAAATATTCTAAGTTTTCAACATTTTGGAAATATTTGTGGAAAAATATTAAAAACATAGAATACTTAGACTACATTATTTTTTAGACTCACTTGAAAATCCCATAATTGTAGATATTGGTAACTATAATTTTATATAAACAAAACTATTTTCCATCATTTAATTTATTAATTTAGATGTTACACTAACTTATTGTTAAAAAATAATAATTATTATTATTGTAATTTTTTTAACACTCTAAATTTATATTCAATAAATATTTACTCTTAAAATATAAAATAATGTCATTAACCATCTATTTATTAAAAAAAACTATAATTTTATCTTAATATGAAACTAATTCACATTAAATACATATCATTCTGATATAAAACTTGATATCTAGTAAAAAGTCTTTCACTAAAATTAATTCAATTACTTAAATTTGAGATTTAAAATACACTTATATTATTTTTAAATATTATACTTTATTGTAATTAAATATTTTATTATTTAATATATATTTCATCAATAATAAATAACTTCATATTTATGTTTATTGTGTGTATTTTGAATGTTTACGAGAAATGATTGTTGCTCTTCCTACCCATGTTCAATTCTTACCACTGACACATGATGTTCTTGTTATACTTAACCTTAATTATCAAACTGTAAGTGATACTATGCTTTATTGTGTGTATTTTGGATGCTTGAGGGAAATGATTGTTTCTCTCCCACCAATGTTCAATTCTTATAAGTAAAGATACTCTTATTACATTCAACCGTAATTATCAAACTCTAAGCACATGTAAAAATGTAAAAGTGTGCACAACCCTGGCTTTTGCTTTAGAGCTTTGAAGTTCCCCAAGGGATATCAAATCAGAGTACAGAACTGCCTGAACTGGAGGACATAAAGCTATCCATCCATTTTATAATACAATATCATCACAATTTTATCTATTGGGCTTGCTTCCTACTTTTTGTGCTCCACAAATAGCTTCCAACTTTAGCATTTGACCTGCCTAACTGTATTCTCTAATGGTTTTATCTATATCTCATGAAGCTGATTGATTGATTCCCGTCTTCGCTCGGTAACACGGCAATAAAATGGTAGTAAGTTGGTGAATGATGCGATAGAATTGGATAACCCCAGAATGCGACAATAATTCGATTGGCAGTATTCCTGTGACAGCCATCGTATATAGGTTTACATTTTGCGTATAAGGGTCGCAGTGCTTGGCCCGAACTGCTGCTTATTTTTGTTTGACTGCTGAAGTAAAGCATTCCAATGGTGTCTGGCGTGCATGTTCTCTAGCACCTCCACAAGGTCACGTCAAGCTGTGTGATATTAACTTGTTTGATTAGAATTTAACAGGGCGGCTATCCATAATCCATGGATGGATGTTGGCCTATCAACTCTCGAATTGGATAATCCATCCATAATCCTATGGATGAAAAATTGGATAATAGTTTCTCGAATGAGGCTATGTGAAGCAATGCAATTTTCATTATTTTTGTAAAGAAAAAAACATAAAAATAAAACAATATGTCATTATTGAAGAGTTGATCAATTTCTTGAAGAAGAGTTAAGATTTAGTATCAAAACATTTAAAAATGTCTCAATATAGAAGTAAAAACATGTCCATTAAAGGTTAAGTTTTTGGGCCATGATTGAAGTAGATTTATTTATTCTGATCTTCCATTTGATCCCATCATTACCTTATGGATCTTAATAATTGAATGGGTAAAAAACTTAGCGGTGTTGCCCTTTCCTTGGATAAATGCCCCCCACCATGATTAGAAATACAATTTCACCAAGCGTTTTTGGGCATTGTAGAGGCTAAAAGGACCTCCATACACACCCAAATTGTGGGTCTCCTTTGCCCATTCACTCCACACTACCAAAAATGAAATCCTGGGTATGGGAAAATTAGGAAATGACAGAAAAACTTGGAGGTAAATGCACAACAATCTATAGCTACGTGAGGAAGATATATAACCATGATTATAACCATAAGATATGTTTCATAAGAATACAATATTAAAATATTTGTAAACATGTTTTTAAATGTCAAAATACATTTATACTGACTAGTTGCTTCTTTGACACGTATTTTCTAAGCAACAATTAAATCCATTAATATAAGACAAAGTCAAAACACATCCATGACAACTTAACCCATCTCGATTAAGAATCATAGAAAACTTTATATTTTGAAGATTATAAGATTTGAGGCTTAACTTGGAGCACAAATAATACAGATTCTAACTATATATGTTTCCGTGGTTGTTTAAGTATAGGATAAAATATCTTTTTAGAAATATATATTATTTTGGGGTATACACATTATACATCACTTTTATTAGCAAGACCCTTAGAAAAAATATTTAGTTGAGTTTGTTTGTTGTCACAATGGTCACCTTGGAAGCCCTAGCATCTCTTTTTTATTTATGTTTTTACCTATGATTAGTTTCCCATGAGACTCGATCTAGCAAAACATTTTTATTTTTGATAAGTTATCTCCATCCCATATTTCCTTCTGCATATATGACTTAGGTTGAAAATTGAGTTCTTTCAACTTCAAATTTACCCTTTATGAACAATATACAAGCCTCTAAGAGCACCATATCATATACAACTAAGAGATCTAATGTTAATAGGGATTTTTCTCTCTAAAGAGAGAACAAAGGTGCAACTAGCCCAAATTTTGGTCCTTCCAAACTAATTTCAATACAGAATTATTCTAAAATTATCCAAAATAATTCTTCATCTATACTATAAACATGCCTCTCCATAACTAACAAATGTCCATGAGCCATCCCAACTGGGTGAAGGAAACATGCCAAGCCTAAATAGAAAAGATACACTCCATGAAGAGATGTATTAATGATTATTCAACCACATAATACAATGGACACCTTGGAAGTCCTAATTCCCCTTTTTCCCTTATGAGTAGTTTCCCATGACACATAATCTAGCAAAATATTTGTTTTTTTATAAACCAAATCCATCCCATAATTGCTTCAACATAGATGACTCCAGGTGGAAAATTGAGTTCATTCAACTTAAAAGTTACCATTTTTGAACAATATACACACCTATAAAAGGACCCTATCTTCCACAACTAAGAGAGATAATATGAATAGGGGTTTCTTTGTGAAAATGAGAGGACAAAGATGCAAATGGCCTAAAATTTGGTTCTTCCAAACTGTCCTTAGTAGAAACTTATTCTAAAATGATTTAAAATACTTCTTTATCCATACTATAAATATGTCTCTCCATAACTGAGAAATGTCCACGAGCTAGCCCAACTCGGTGAAGGAAAGATGTCAATTTTAACCTAAATAGAGAAGATACACTCCATGAAGATATGTATTAATTATTGTTCAACTGCATAACAAAATGGAAACCTTCGAATTCCTAGGATCCCTTTTTTTCCTTATGTTTTTGTAATGTCCCCAAAAATTGAAAATTAAAAAAAATTAATAGGCAAGTAAAAACTACCTAAACGGAACATTATTAAACTTGCGGAATATAACATACACTAATTGTAGAACTGCTTGGTTGTAAGCTGCTCTTACGTTCTATCATCGTTCTTTCAGTTATACTTATTGTTGTGTTTTAGTTGAGATGTCGTAATGCTGATTACTACTTCGATCCTTATAGTTATACATTATCATGTATGTGTCATTACTTGATTACATACTTGTTCATTTCTGCGTAAGTTTACTAATTATTGCAAAGTCCTAACATAACTTTGTTTGTGGAAATAGAGTGGGAGGAGTGGCGGGACTCGTTCTCCCATGACAATCTGAGAGGTAAACTGTTTACTTGTCTGCAGGCTTACTTAGTTCGTTTTGAACTAAGGCACCTCTTTCATTTCATATGCAGATTTACCTTGCGGTGATAAACTAGATTACTTAAAACTGAAGCTTGCTCACTAAATCCCTACTATTTATCATTAGGTAATTATTGATCAATTAATCCTATCCTATCCTATTTGCCTTTCATGTTGTATTTTAATCTAAGTCTTAACATATCTTCTATTTCTATTTGTAGGTTATAATCTTGGTTTAAAGATCAAACCTTTGATTTTATAAATGATTATTATTTTACCATGGCATATTTCATATGTCATGGTTCTTGATCTTCAAGGTTAAGGCACATATAAAGTATTGAGACTAAATCCTAAAGTCTAAACGACACATATCCTATGTTCTATTTTGCACAAGGTGTAAAGACTTTGGGTTGGTGCATATATTACCTAGCCTAAATATTACACCATCCATTACATTGTAGTATGATTTGGGGTGGCGCGTTTATAATAAAATGTTTCAGTCTTAGCAATTGGGGTTTAAGGAATCACATGGAATGGAGACCTTTAAGGAATCACATGGAATGGAGACCAATCTTGATGAATTGTTTGCAAAATATAGGAATGTGGTTTTTAGTTGGGTACTGGACACCAAATTGGCACCATTAATGCTCCTTGTGGATTGTGATAGACACAGCATAGGGTTTGGCTCTCACGATGGTTTGTCATTTCGTTTGTTTTTTTATTGTTTTGGTGTTGGCTCTGCGCAAGAGATGAATGGAAGCGACTTCTAGATCAACCAAGGTAAGATCTGTTAGTTTTGTGACAACATTTGATATTGTTTCGTTTCTCTACAGCTCATACTCCTCATCCATACTCTGCTTGGGTGGTTTGCAGGTGCCAAGGTCGTCGAAGAGAAACGTGGCTCAACGCTTCGTCACCGGTTCATAGGTGATGCCAAGGTGTAAGGTAATCCTATTAACAATCCTATGCTTATTATCTCTCAGCCTGAATGTTTTTTGTCCTCGTTGTTTGGTTTGGGGATTTTCTATGGGATTTTAATGCGCCTTCGGGCTTGTGTAAACTGACTTGGGTTTGTATATGGTGTGAGGCATTTTTGGCAGTGGATGCAAATCGTGGTGCCCTTCTAGGCTATGTGTATGAATTGTGTTATTGTAACTTGTATTTTGGATTAGGGCTTTTATGCTTGGGCATCACCATTGCATGTAAAGTTTCATGTAATGAAGTCTTCCAAAAGATGTTTGGACACCTTGTATTTTGAATCCCCATTTGAATTGATGTCATTGAACATTTTCAATTCTTGTCAAGATAAGAATTAGTATCATGATTAGTTTCCATAATTTTTGTTTTTCGGATCCCATGGTTTCCATAACACATTTTATTTTATTTATTTTCCTCTAGTCTTAGCACTATGAATCACCAAAACCATTAGTCACGTATTATTGATGTAAATTATAATGTCATTAAATAACTAATTAGCAACATTAATTGCAAATGTGTGACACAATGACNAAGGAAATGAGGTCATATTTTTTTTTCATGCTCACATTTTCATCTCTCTAAAGGTACTAAAAATACTTTGCTCCCTTGTATATAATTTTTAATTTTAAAAACCTACAATTATGTGATATGACTATGAATTTAACACTCAATTTTGTGTTAATCGTCCTGTTCTATTCCACCCTGGGATCTAGGCTTTAAATATTGGACCCAAGGATATATATAGTAGGTATCATAATTTAGTCCTGAGAATCCAAGTCGAATGGATACAACTCAGCTAAGTTAATCTCATCAACTGAATGGCATGCATCATTGCTCTCCTTGGTTCAATGCAAAAATAATACTATGGCAATGATGCATGCAATTCAGTTGATGAGATGAACTTAGCTGAGTTGTGTCCACTTCACCTGGATTCTGAGGACTACGATCTGATACCTATGATATAGATCCTCGAGCCAGATATTTAAAGCTCAAAGCCCAGGGCAGAATAGATCTGGACGATTGAGATAAAACTTAGTGTTTTCAATGTCATATCACTTAATTGTAATTTTTTAAAATTAAAAATTATATACGAAGGAACAAAGTATTTTTAGTATTTAAAACCTTTCACTGCATTTAAGTAACTCTAATTTTGATCCTCAATTCCCAACCCCCCCACTTATACTCCATTCCAACCTTGTTTTGTGTTTTGAAGTAGTTTAATGAACAGTAAAATTCTTTTAACTATCCATTTCTCAAACCCTTGGCCCCGTGGTGGTTTGTACCAGGGACTTCTAGTTTCCAAGTAAAATGACGAAAATTCTATTCCTAGAATAAGCTGGCAATGTCATGCTTGTTTTTTTCTTTAAATTTCTAAGATATTTATTATTTGCAGAGTTGGTCAAATCAGATGATGTTGAAATTCCTTAAGTCCATTTTCTTAGTTGGATCCTAGAATTCCATTTCTAAAATGTCCTACATGGGCATAATCTTCTAGATAGGGTAGTCATGGTGTTCAGCGTGCATATAAAACCTTGGTCGTCATGTACAAAGTTTTTTTTTCGAATATTTAACAAAACCTCGATCTAGGTTTTATCCAAACCTTGATCGAGGTTCTGTTAAGACCTCGATTGAGGTATTTGAATACCTTGATCAAGCTACAAAGTTCGATTGAGGGTCGAAAAAATAGAGAATTAGTCCTCTTATAGGAAAATCAATGTTTCTATGTGCCTCCTAGGGGTGTAAACATTGCCATTCATGGTACACAACTAAGTGGAGTTCATACTGATAGATTCATCACTAAATCCTCTATCCATTGAGGTATCATGCATGCGTTTTGGCATTCATATGGGTTTTACTTTTTTTTTACTTCTAAAACTTACACTTAGAAAACTTGACAACAACTTCAAAGCAACTCAAAGAAAAATTCGCAGGGTAAAAAATAGACATCAAAAAATTTCTAAAAAATACATATCCCAGACATTAACGCATCATCTTCAAAAGTGTACCTTTAGTTTTTCAATTTTTGAAAACAGTGAAAAAAAGATGGGATGGACACACGTGTATAAAATCATGTTGAAATCAGATGTGGTCACTTTTGAAAAATAATAAATAATTGTATATTGTGAAATAAATTAAATTATGTAGATCAGTGCATTTTGTGTAGATCATGCTCATATATATATTTTTTAAATTATTAATGTAAGATTGAATTGTCGGGTATGGACACAAGCCACTTATTAACTTCATCAAATTTTAAAGGTCACATAGTTCATTAAATGCAAAATTTCACAAATCAAATGACATCCGAATATTTTTTTAAAATATCATTGGGAAGGCATCATAATATTCTACAATTTGTTTTTTTACTACAAGTCAAAATTCACATGGCATATATGCGTTTCGAGGGATTCTATCTAGCACATGAGTAAAAAATCAGGTTTTCATCGCCAAATTTAGCCAAAAAGTGTTACCCACCTTTTTTGGAATCACCCAAAAAAAAATTATAGGCTAGTCAAAACTACCTAAACGGAACATTATTACACTTGTCAAATATAATGTAAACTAGTTGAACCACTGCTTGGTCGTAAGCTGTCCTTACATTCTAAAATTGTTCTTTAAGTTATACTTATTATTGTATTTTAATTGGGATGTCGTACTGCTATTTACTACTTAGTTCCTATGATTATACATTTGTCGCGTATGTGCCATTACTTAATTATATGCTTCGTTCTTTCTGCATAGTCTTACTTGTTATTTAAAAAGTCCTAACATAACTTTGTTTGTGGAAACAAAGTGGGCGGAGTGGCGGGGCTCTTTCTCCCATGATGGTCTGAGAGGTAAAAGTGTTTACATGTTTGCAGGCTTACTTAGTTCTTCGAACTAAGGCACCTCTTCTATTTACGTATGCATATTATACCTAACGACGGAGGTTAAAACAAAGCTAAACTTTGTGATTATAAGCATACCTATTGTTTGTTAATACATTCCTTCACTGACAGAGCTTGTTAGCAAGGTAACTCTATTTCCATTTAATTATTTAAACTAGATAATTTATCTATGTTATCTTTACTAATCAATATATTTATAGTTCATGTTTACTTTATTAAAAACATTAACATAACCTACTATTTCTATTTGCAGGTTATAACTTGGCTCGAGATCATACTTGGTTTTTATGTTAGCATTGATACCATGGCATATTTCATATTCCATGGTTCTCAAGCTTGATGGTTAGGGCATAAGGTAAAGCAAGGTTGAAGGCATTAATCCTATGGTTATGGGATTCCCACTACATAAAACACTTGGTATTTAAACCTGGGTTGGCATGCATATTGTATGCACTATACATTACCTAAAACCTTGCTATATATTATACTTTGTAATATTTTAAGACCTATGTTAAGTATTGGGGTGGCAAATATAACATATGGTTCAAGCGTATGTTGATGGGGTTTAAGCCTTGCATGGGGATGGAGGCTATCATTATTGCAACAATACCAAACTATGGAAAAGTGGGTTTTTTCCTTGATAATGGATACCAGCTGGTGCCATTAATGCACCTTGGCTTTTGTGGCAGCCCAATCTTAGGGCTTGGCCCATGATGGACTTGTCATTTCACTTGGTTGTTTGGGGTTTGGTCTTGGATCTGCGTAGGGGAAATGGAAGTGACCTCCATGGCATCGAAGGTAAGTGCCATTGATTTCATAGCATCGTTTGATAACTTATTATGTGGTTTCAATAGTTCATGCTCCTCATCCTTCGTCGTTCGTGGTTGCAGGTACCCGAGTTAGCGCAAGGCAGGATAAATCGACAAGCTTCGCTGTTAGGGAAAGGATAATTTCATTTGGTACAAGGTAAGCCTGTTAACAAGCTTACGCTTTCCACCTCTCGGCCTGTATGCATTTCATTTTCTTCGATTGGTTTGGGGATTCTCTGTGGGGTTTTGATGAGCCTTCGGGCCTGTGTAAATAGTGTTGGGTTTTAATATAATTTAATGCGTTTAAGTTGTGGATGCAAATCGTGGTGCCCTTACAGGATATGTGTATGAAATACGTTATTGGAACTTGTATTTTGGATTGGGTATTTTATTCCTGGGAAGCACCATTCCTTGCAATGGTGCCAAATACCATGGCGCAACTGTGTAATACTTGACTGCGATATTCACATTCCCGTGCATAATATATACTGTGTTTATGAAATGGAAATGGTTATTACACTTACGAGGTATGTGTTTATTTATTCCACGCTATTTTTTTGCTCTGTGGGTTAAATGTGGCATTTGCCTTTGTTTATGGACTATGCATTAGGTGTTTAGATTTAGCTATAACCATTGACAGTGTTTGGGTTGAGGCCGTGTTGTGAGTGGCATGAGCCTTTCCCAAAGTGGTTGCAAGAGATCCAAATGATTTGCATTACTGTCAATATTTCATTGATTACAAAAATAATATGCATTGTGAAGGAGCGAGGGGTGCGAACCCATGATGTCCTTGGTCGTTGTAGGTGAAAACATTGACAATGCTCATTTATTGTTTATAAAAACTGTGTAATTTATTTTATAAGCTGTGGCTTAGGCCAATGCTACGCATGGCTTAATGAGGGCATTACGACCTCATATGTAATGATTTATTACTTTGATTTATTAGTCTGTGTGTTTATTTAATATGGCTGAGGCCGTGATTATTACGTAGAGGCAGAGCTTAAGTCTTATGAATTATATGTAGCGTAATGGTTAGTTATTAAAAGTATTGTTGTTATTATAATATGTAGCCCGCATACACTGTATGGATAGTGTGGCCGTAATTTATTGTAAACAAAACCCTCAGGGTTCAACTCTGTTTGTGTTTTGATATAACGAGTTGTATTTTTGATGTGGATGTGAATTGAGGCTTGTATGCCAATAGGATTTGATTCATGTTCACCATTATAATTACTTTGGACTGTAATGATATTTCGATATGGTTTATAAATGGAAAGTGATTCCTATGTATGAAATTTTACTATGTTTAATTCTTTAGATGGAATGATTGCAGAGTAATGTAAGTGATTACTGTTTAAGTATTTAGGTTATGGTTGTTTATTGAGGCATGCAACTTGGATTTGTAAACCCACAGGGGTCGATACAACAACCTTTGTTTATAAATTACAGAGTTCTTTAATTTATTTTAAATGTTTACATGGTTAATTTATAAGTAATAGTTATGAGCAATATTAGATGGGACCTTTAAAAGAATTGTGCATGCAATTATGATGTTATTTATTTTAAATACTAGAACTATGGATTTAGCGTAGGAATGGAGATGTGAATATTTGGACCAAAAGAATGGTCACGATAATTCTTGTTCATTTATTTATGATGATGTTTTTTAATGGAATTATTTAGTAGTTAGCAGGTATTTAATATGTAGACCTTCAAAGGTCTTTAATGGCTTATTTATCTTAGATTTTAATGTAGAATAACTATAGTCTATATTTAGTTGGTTAGATTCATAATTCCATTTAACTCTAATAATGTAGAATTATCAATAGTATTTGATTCGTTTACTGTTGATGACTATATATATTTATATATAATATAATAGTTCAGTTTGTAAATAAGAACTTGGTTTATTTAGGTTATAAGTTTATACATATATGTATTTAGAACCTTCTTCTAAGATTAATCTGTTTAAATATAAATGCGCCTTTATTGACAAATGGAATATGTCAGTAGTGTAAGCAAGGCTAAAAGAACAGCTATATAGTAACTTGAAACAAAACCTAGTTTACATTAAACACAGTTTAATTAATGAAGATAAATACAGAAAAAAACTCAATTGAACAAACCTTGGTGAATACAGCATGAGATATAATTTGCATCTTAGGGTTATACTTTAAGAAGTGTAAACCCTGTAATTTTCTGAAGCTCCTTTAATGGCTAAATATGCACACTTTAAATAACTAACATTAACAATTCAAAGATAGATCTGATCTATGTTTTGATGACCAAATCACTTGGGAACTACCACGTTCCATCAAACCATGACCCAAAACAGTTCATTTTTTTAGTTCGGATCCCCCATAGCTAGAATCCAACATGCAAGTAGCTTAGAGCTCCTAAGGTAGAGTTTCCTATTTGGTATATCATATCCAGATTTGTTCTCCTTTTTCCTTCTAGGAAAATGTTCTCCAAGAATTACTTGAGACCAAACAGGTAGAAAAATGACTCCTCTAATGATAGATCAGAAACCTAATGCTTTCCTTGGCTTGAGTCTTTATAGAGAGACTTTTCAGTCGAAGGGATAGTTAAATCAAGAAACCTTGGTTTCTTGATTTAACCCTTTTCAATTACTTTGGGTAATTACTAATATTTTAACTTAGGAACTTTCTGCTAGTTCCTAATTAGACTTTTTAGGTTTTGAACTATTTATTATCTTTACATAGTAAATAATAATAGATGGATATTTTCTTTCTTTCTTTCATCGTTAATATTATAAATATATTTAAGTCTTTATACATACCATGTATAAAGTACATAATAATATAACACTTGTTAACATTTGTCTTTGGGTATCATATACCATGATCCCTAGACTTAATGACATTTTTTCATTAAGGTCAAGTAGGTAGATGGTTTAGGTCTACTAGGCTAGGCAAATCTAAACATCCTTGCATGTTGGATTTCCCTCATATAAGGTGGTAGTTCTTCAGTACTTGATGAGATTACAGAAATTTGAAATTTCATTTAATCACTTATAAATAAGTATGATGAGATCAATATTTTCCTTGAGTCATTTTCACTTGGAAGTTATTAAATTCTTTTCAGTAACCCATAGCGCTTACCAATGCCCATACTCAACGCTTTAACAGGGAGTTACCACCTAGTGCAATTCCAGATCTCTTCACTCAACACTAATGCTAGGATGTACTTGTACAATACACCTAGTGATACAATGGCCAAGGATCAGCTGCTCCAGAGCTTATGCTCTATTGAAATATTGTAACTTCAAAGAATATTCTACATGTATCTTTTTTGGTCCCCGATGGTCCTATCGGGATAAACACTTGTATTACTTTGTACCCCGATGCTTCTAATCGGAGGAACTAATAAGAGACATGAGGCAATCCCCTCTAATTGTAAAGGTGGGTCATTAGCACCCCAGTGTGGTTACTTGAGCCTACATATGTAACTAGAGCCTACATGATTAACTTGAGCCTACATGTCGGATGAGTTAATTAAAGTGAATGGATGAATATAAATAGAGGTGTGGTGCTCCTCATTTGGAACACACTCTCACTTGTGTAGCGCATTAGTGGAGAAGAGAAGTAGCTGGAGAAGGAGGAGGATCAGGCTTTGATCTTCTTGCTGGTTTTATCTTTTATCTTTTTGGGGCATATATATTAAGGAAGATTTTGCTGGGTTTTTCCCTTTAGGGCTTTCCCAGGATAAATCTTTGTGTTCCTTTTGTATGGTTGTGCTTGTCTATCTTTCAGTGATCCTGTTTAAATGCTTTTGTTATGAAAATGTAATGAAATATTGATGTCTTAGCTAAGCATATGAAAATTTTAACATGGTATCAGAGCCACCCTGAAAGAAGTCATTGTACATCCATAAAATATAGGGCTTCTTAATTTTTGGTTCTCTCTCCATAATCGATCAGCAAAAGAAGGCTAGGATGACTCTCCATTGAAGGGCGCATCTTTCTGTCGAAGCAGAATTCGATTCCGAGCATTTTCAGTTTTCAGTGTGGGAAATTAGGGCTTCTTGCAGAAGAAGAATTTCTGAGTGAGCCAAGAATAATATTGATCTCCTCATCAAAATCAAAGTTTAGAGACCTAGATCAATATTTTTGGTTGAGTTAAACTTTGGGAAAGTCAAACCCTAGTTTGGCCCCGAGCTAGAAAAACCCTAAATACTAAAACTGCTATGTTTTGGTACATTCGCTATATCCCGAGATTTGAAATGGTTCAGGAGATGAAAATTGTAGAGACCAATGACAAAATATTTCTGTACACTTTGTTCAAAATTCAGCCTCAGATTTGCTATATTCTGGGATATATGATCCCTCCAATTTATGATTCCAGCCTCTTCCACAATTCATCCCTAAATAGGACACCTGGGGAGAATTGAAATATCTTGGGCTATAGAGGTAAAAATGGAATTATTGAAGATGTTCCAAAAAGGGCATGGAGTTTACTTCTCGTTTTCCGAACTGCAGACTTAGAATATGAAACAGTGACATGTGGTAATCCGTACAACTTTGCTATTTAGAACAGTCTTGTAACAAGACACCTTGGGAAAATGATGATAAATCCCAATTTGTGAAACCAATTCTGATAAAAACTATGGTGTTGAATCAGGTACATGTGAGGTTACCTCATTACGAAATTTTAGACATAGAGGAGCATTAATTTCAGAGATATTTAACAGAAACAATGACAGGCATTTTTGTAGAAGAAATTGGAAAACTAGGGCTTCCTGTTTCGGGAGCTTCCCTCCACTGTTTTCAGAAAAGGAGTACTTTGGACATCTCTATTTGAAGAGATATATATTTATATCCAATCATATCTGAAATATTCCAAGTTTTGAAAATTGTGGTTTCTGTGGAAAACCCTGGATCAGCCAGCTTCGGAACTAGGACATACACCTCAAATCGATAAGATCTAATCCTTTGTTATTTGCATTTGGGGTTCTCATTTCAAAGTGATATATCACATCAGCTTGATGATAAGCTTGGTGAAGATGACAACTTCCAAGCATGGAAACATTTGATCTCTATGAAGAAAATGAATTGGACACCTTCATGAGTAGAGAGGTTCCAGTTCTAGAAGGAGATGAGGCTCAAAGCTTTACACAAGAAGAACTTGATCAAGGCCAAGAAGATCATTGTTGATTCAATCACAGATAAAATTGTACCACAAGTGTATTCCCTAAAGACACCGAAGATGTTTGATTCCTTGATCAAGATATTTGAAGATAAGAACATTAATCGGAAGATGGATTTGAGAAAACAGTTGAAGAATGTGAAGATCCAGAATGCAAAACATCTTGAAGCAGTAGAAAAAGAATTGGAGAATGCAGAAGTGGTGATAGCCACCTTGAATGGTCTCCCAGGATCATAGAATTCATTCATTTAAGGAATGTGTGCCAGAAGGAAGTAATTACTTTCAACAGACTCTGGGAAGAAGAAGAATCTCGACTCATAAGAAGAGAAGAAGAAGGTGGGAGCAATTGAAGATCAAGCTCTCACCATTCAAAGAAGATCCCTCAAGCAATGAGTACTGTGAAGAACTCAATTCTTGAAGAACCTCTTATCCATCTTATCATTTGGATAATAAATGATGATGTCATGAATGAAGAAGATGATGAAGTAGAAGGATCAAGAAGGAGTCTACCCACAAAATGAATAAAATATAAGTATTCAATTGTCATTGCATGATATTGTTTTGTTATGCATTTGATTATATTTAGTTGATGTATTATGCATGATAGATTGTTTGCATTAATGATTCTATACTACTAATATGCTTGTGATGGGTAAGTAGCTCATGGTTCCATACAACTCTCCATTGCTACTTAACCTCTTTGCTAACATATTGGATTAGTGCACAATCTCAATGATGTCATGGTAAAGATGGAAGACATCTAGAAAGTTTCCATGAGACATGGATGAATGTTGTATTGGCTAAACAATTGTATGATGCATAATAATTTGTCGTTATGCATATGTTTTATAGTTCTAACCATGTAATTGGTGCATTTGAATTGTAGGAAAGGTCATGTACAACCTCCTACAAGAAAAGAAGGATGAGACTTGTTCCGAAGAACAAGTGATGACAATTCAAGATTCACTCCAATGAACATGAATCTGAAGCTCCCAGGGTTAGAGACATCATGACGGAAGAAAGAGATTCAGAGAGGGGTAGATCCACCTCAAAGGATGAATACCACCATGGGTATGAGAGATAACTCAAGATGAAGAAAAGAATGCTATGAAAGAAGCTATGATCAAAGAATAACAGTTGATCATGGGGAATGATGTATACATTATGATTTTAAGACATAAAGGGAAGTACGTAGTATCTTCCATATGGATCTACAAGAACAAGTGTACAAAGAAAATTTCGTGATTTTCCTTTGAAAGAATAGACTATGACATGACATACTCTATCGACAAGTATATGCCAATCATAGAACCACCTATACAGAATGAAGAGGGAAGATGATACTCCACTTCAGGGGGAGTGAATACAGAAGATATCTGAGTTCAACATGGTACGACATGATGGACAACTTCGTGATGGATCGAGACTTTACCAAGAGTAAAGTGGGTTCCAACCTTCAAAATTGAATGCAGAAGACTAGGATATGTTGATGACCTGACAAGATGAACTCATGAAAGATGTTATGATGAAAGAATACTAGAATGATGTTTGGGATATAATACTAAAAACAGAAATCAAGAATGTGGAATCTTCCAAATGGATTAGTAAGATAAAATATGCTACTGATAGAAGTAAGGAAAGACTTGTGGCTTCTCTCAAAAATATGGAATTAATTCTGGAGAGACACTTACTCCAAGAAGCAAGGTATACTTTCTTCAGAACTATCATGGTAGTTTCTTCCATGATGAAGTAAAGACAAGCCTTCCTTAATGGTATGATTGAGGAAGAGTTTTACATCAAATAGTCACAAGGATTTGAAGTTGAAGACAGATGGACTAATGTATGCAAGTTGAAGAAGGCCCTCTATGGCTTGAAGCAAGCTCCTAGAGCTTGGTATGGAAGAATAGATAGTTTCTTGATGAGCATGGGATTTACCAAGAGTAAAGTCGATCCTAACCTTTATCTCAAGGTTGTAGAAGATGAACCTGTCATCCTGTTATTATATGTGGATGAACTATTTTTGACAGGGAATGAGAAACAAATTGTAGAATGTAAGAAGAAGTCCGTTGAAGAATTTAGATCTTGGTCTAATACTTTATTTCCTAGTTCCAAAAATATGAAGGAATTTTTCTCAATCAGGGAAAGTATGCAGTGTAAAGTTTGAAAAGATTTGATATGTTGGAATGCAAAGTCATGGCCACACCCATGGACTCTAACCTGAAGCTGTTAGCTGATGACTCATCAGAGTCAGTGGATGTGACTCATTACAGACAGACCATTGGGTCATCAATGGACTTAACAAATTCCAGACCAGACATTTGTTTTGCTGTGAACACCTTAAGTCAATATCTTGTTCAACCAAGACGGGTTCACCTAGTAACCGCAAAACATGTGATGAGATATCTGAAAGGGACTATAGACTTTGGTCTATACTATGATGGTAGCCATGAGTATAGATTGTATGGCTACACAGATGCATATTGGGCTGGAAGTATCTCAGATAGGAAAAGCACATTAGGTAGATGCTTTTGTTTGGGGTATGCTATGAGTTCATGTTTTAGCAGGAAATAGTCCAGTGTTTCTCATAGCATGGCTGAAGCAAAATACATAGCAGATTGCTCTGCTAAGTTGTGAAGTCATATGGCTTCAGAAGCTGATATCAAGTCTCTTTGACCTAAAGATACTACAATGATTCTATGTGATAACCAGATTTGTGATGACAGAGAACCCTGTGTTCCGATTATAACACATAAAAATTTGGTATTTCTACATACGAGATAAGATATAGATGATGTTTCAGTGTTTACATACTGTAGATGTAGATGATGATGATTCCATATTTCTATACTGAATATAGAGATGATGATGCTTTCGGTATTTCTATACTGAAGATATAGATGATGATACTTTTAGTATTCACATACTGGAGATACATATGGTGATAGTTCAGTATTCACATACTAAAGATGTAGATGATGATGGTTTGAATGATGATGTATTGATGAAGCCTCTGTCTCGGGTAAAGTTTGAACACTTTTGAGACAAGCTTGGTGTTGTTTGAAAAGACCTTCCTCGAAAGGGGGAGTAGTGATGTTGCAGTAGGATTGTATCATCCCTGGGAACTTGCCCTAAAGTGATCCAGAGACCTCGGTCCTCGAGAATGAAGAGGGATTGTATCATCCCGGGACATCTGTCCAAAAGTGATTCGGTGACCTTGGTCCTCGAGAATGAAGAGGGATTGTATCATCCCGGGACATCTTTCCAAAATAGATCCAGTGATTTTGGTCTTCGTGAATGTGGTGGGATTTCATCATCCCTGAACTTCGGTTCAAAATGTATCCAGAGGTCTCGGCCCCCGTGAATGTGGTAGGATTGCATCATCCCTGAACTTCAGTTCAAAATGTATCCGGAGGTCTTGGCCCCCATGAAAGTGGTGGATTGCATCATCCCTGAACCTCGGTTCAAAATGTATCCGGAGGTCTCGGCCCCTATGAAAGTGGTAGGATTGCATCATCCCTGAACTTCGGTTCAAAATGTATCCGGAGGTCTTGGCCCCCATGAAAGTGGTGGATTGCATCATCCCTGAACCTCGGTTCAAAATGTATCCGGAGGTCTTGGCCCCCATGAAAGTGGTGGATTGCATCATCCCTGAACCTCAGTTCAAAATATACCAGAGATCTCAATCCCCGTGAATGTGGTAGGATTGTATCATCCTTGAACTTCGGTTCAGAATGGATCCGGTGACTTCGGTACTCGAGAACGTGTGTTGATCCCATAATTCCTAGAGGAAGGATTGTCTGAGTTCCACATCTGTGTTGATCCCATAATTCCGAAAGGAAGGATCGTTAGTAACTCCATAAAGATCTAAATCCTGTAATTCTGAAAGGAAGGATCATTGAATTGATCCCGTAATTCCAATAGGAAGGATTGTCTAAGTTCCACAGATGTGTTGATCCCGTAATTCCAATAGGAAGGATTGTCTAAGTTCCACAGATGTGTTGATCCCGTAATTCCAATAGGAAGGATTGTCTAAGTTCCACATCTATGTTGATCCCGCAATTCTGAAAGGAAGGATCGTTAGTAACTCTGTAAAGACCTAAATCTTGTAATTTCAAAAGGAAGGATCATTGAATTGATCCCGTAATTCCAATAGGAAGGATTATCTGAGTTCCACAGATTTGTTGATCCCATAATTCCAATAGGAAGGATTCTCTGAGTTCCACAAATGTGTTGATCCCATAATTCCGAAATGAAGGATCGTTAGTAACTCCGTAAAGACCTAAATCCCGTAATTCTGAAAGGAAGGATCGTTAGTAACTCCGTAAAGACCTAAATCCCGTAATTACGAAAGGAAGGATCTGATGATGTTGATGTTTTTATGATGATGATGATGTACTGATCGAAAGATCAGAGTGTGATGACGATGATATTTTGATGTTTTGATCATAATGATGTTTTGATGATGATGTTGTTTTCATGATGATTTTTGATCGAAAGATCAGAGTATGATGATGATTACGATGTACTGATTGAAAGATCAGAGTGTGATGATGATGATGTACTGATCAAAATATTAGAGCATGATGATGATGTACTAATCGAAATATCAAAGTATGATGATGATGATGTACTGATTAGAGTATGACAATGATGATGTACTGATCAAAAGATCAGAGTATGATGATGATAATGTAATGATAAAATGATCAATATGTGATGATAACGACGTACTGATTAAAAGACCAGAATATCATGATGATGATGCTGTTCGAGAATTGAAGTATGATTATGGTGCTGATCACGATGTTACCGATCAGGTTGCTGATTGAAAGAACAAAATGCTGAAGAAGTTGTTGCTGATCAAAAGATCAAAGTGCTGAAGATGTTGCTGATCAAAATGTTGAAGATGTTGTTGCTGATTGAAAGATCAAAGTGCTGAAGATGTTGCTGATCGAAATGTTTAAGATGTTGTTATTGATCGAAAGGTCAAAGTGCTGAATATGTTGCTGATCAAAATGTTGAAGATATTATTGCTAATCGAAAGGTCAAAGTGCTGAAGATGTTGCTGCTGATTGAAAGGTCTAAGTGCTGAAGCTGTTGTTGAAGGTGTTACTGATCAAAAGGTCAAAGTGTTGAAGATGTTGATGATCAAAAGGTCAAAAGATCGTGATGCTGATCAAAGAGTTGCTGTCGTTGAAAATTGAAGACGAAGACTATATGATGTTGAAAAGATTCCAATGATTTATAGATGTATCACCCTGATGATGTTGATTATGTCCTCTATCTCTCTCCTACTATTGTTTTTGTTGATGTTGTTGTAGAATACCCTTCTCGTTAAGGGGAAGTGTTGAAATATTGTAACTTCGAAGAATATTCTATATGCATATTTTGTGGTCCCCAATGGTCCTACCAGGAGAACCACTTGTATTAATTTGTACCCCGATGCTTCTAATCGAAAGAACTAATAAGAGTCATGAGGTAGTCCCCTCTAATTGTAAAGGTGGGTCATTAGCACCCTAGTGTGGTTACTTGAGCCTACATGTGTAACTCGATCCTACATGATTAAATCGAGCCTAAATGTTGGATGAGTTAATTAAAGTGAACGGATGAATATAAATAGAGGTGTGGTACTCCTCATTTGGAACACACTCTCACTTGTGTAGCGCATTAGTGGAGAAGAGAAGTAGCTGGAGAAGGAGGAGGATCAAGCTTTGATCTCCTTGCTGGTTTTATCTTTTATCTTTTTGGGGCATCTATATTGAGGAAGCTTTTGCTGGGTTTTTCCCTTTAGGGTTTTCCTAGGATAAATCTTTGTGTTCCTTTTGTATGGTTGTGCTTGTCTATATTTTAGTGATCCTATTTATATTCTTTTGTTATGAAAATGTAATGAAATACTGATGTCTTAGCTAAGCATATGAAAAATTTAACATGCTCAACATCAACATGGAAGGCTCCTGGGCTTATGCCCAACACTTCCAATTATATTTTCATGTGTTCTAGAGCTTCTCACTCAACACAAAGGTAAGTACTCATGTGCTCTAGAGCTCCTCACTGAACACAAATCATCAATCACTCAAGTGCTCCATAGCTCCTTGCCCAACAAAAATCATCAATCACTCAAGTGCTCCAAAGCTTCCCGCTCAACACAAAACATCTCATCAATCATGTGCTTCAGGGTCCACACCCAATACAATTAAGCATATATATATATATATCATCAATAATTGGCTTACTCCCAATATATAAAACAAATAATCATGTTTGTCTGCAGTGGGGTCAGTGACCCAATAAAAAAAAATAAAACATCAAGATAATCATCATAATCAATAGGAACATGCCTATAAGTGTTAGGTCCAAAATTCAGAATATTACATCCCTCCTTGCTTAGAACAACACTATCCCTGGTTTTCTAGGGACTCAAAATGACATCATGAAACAAGGCGGGGTAAGCCTTTCTCATGGTGGCTTCATTCTCCCAGGTAGCCTCATCAACCTCAAAGTTCTTCCATTGCACTTTCAACTGAACTATGGTGCGCTTCCAAAGCTGAACGTCTCTCTTGTGCAGTATATGAGTAGGCTCAGGGGAAAACTCCCCTTCAGGTTCCACCTATATTAGGGACAAATCAACAACATGTTTAGTATCATAAACATATTTATTTAACAAATATGCATGGAAAACATTATTGACTCTTACATGTGTAGGTAATGCTAGTTCATATGCCACTGGCCCTTTCTTGGCTAGTATTTCAAAAGGTCCACAAAATCTAGGTGCTAACTTACTGCACCTACCCAAGCTCAACGAGCTTCATTTGGCTTTTACTGTCAAGTAAACATGATCTCCTATTTGAAAATCTTTATCTTTTATTTTTCGATCCACGTAAATTTTCTTGAGGTCTTGTGCTTCTTTAAGGTTCACCTAGGCCTTGGTAACCAACTGTTCCAAGTCCATCAACAAATCAGGCCCTAACATGAGCCGATCCATCAGGATATCCCAAGTAATCGGTTTTCTACACTATAGAGTACCTCAAAGGGACTCATCTTGGCAGAAGTTTGATAACCATTGTTATATGCAAACTATGCGAGATGCAGGTAATCCGCCCACTTCGTGGGGTTGTTCATGACATACATCTGAAGCATGTCCTCAACAATTTGGTTTACTCTTTCTTCCTTCCTGTCTGTCTGTGGGTGATATGAAGTGCTAAAGTTCAACTGCATCTCCAATACGGAGAATAAATATCTCCAAGATTTTCCTGTAAACTTAACATCTCGATCTGAGATTATTTCCTTGGGTATCTCCTGCAATATAAATATCTCCTTTAAGAAGATATCAACAATGTTCACTGCCTTGTAGGTCAACTTCATAGGAATGAAGTGTGCTTCTTTTGACAACTTGTCGATAACCACAAAAATAGAATCATTTTTCTTCTTACTTTTTGGTAAATCAGTGATGAAATCCATACTAATGACCTCCCACTTCCATTCTGGAATGGGTAACGGCTGCAACAATCCCACGGGATGTTGATACTCAGCTTTGACTAGCTGACATTTTTGACATTTCGCAATAAACATTGAAATTTTGGCTTTTAACTTAGGCCAGAAAAAGTGTCTCTTGATGAAGGATATCATCTTTTGATATCTCGGGTTCCTGGAGTAGGGTTCCCGATGAAATTTTGTGAGGATGCTAGACCAAAGGTCCCCTCCTTCTGGAACATACAATCATTCCTTGGACCATAGCAATCCAGATTTGTCTACATTGTATTCATTTTGTTGTTGAAACAACCTATCCTCTTGGACTTTCTTGAGGATTTCCACGTAGAAGTGATCAACTCTGTTGGTCGCTCTAATCCTCATGCAAATATGCATCGGTTTGACTCAAAGTCAACTCATACATCATATGATTTTGTCGTCTCAAAGCATTGTAAACCTAATTCTCTTTTCCCTTAATGTTCTTTAGCTCGAAATGGTACTCACTAATGAAATCCAACCACCTGGCTTTCCTTGCATTCATATTTGGTTGATCGAATAAATATTTCAGACTTGTATTGTTTGTCTTTAGAAGGTACTTCCTTCCCATGAGGTAGTTCCTCCACATCCTAAAAGCATGGATGATGGTAGCTAGGCTCAAGATCGTGTGTAGGGTAATTTTTCTCATGCTCTTTTAACTTGCGTGATTCATAAAATATCACGTAATCATTCTACAAGAGGACTCCTCCACATCCTTCCTTGCTTGCATCCGTGTAAACAACGAAATCCCCATCGGGATCAAAAATTTGTAACACCGGTGTGGCCATCAAAAACTAATTAAGCTTTTGAAAAATTTATTCACACTTAGCGGTCCATAAGAAATTACTTGCTTTCTTCTGCAATGCGGTCATGGGGCAAGCGATTCTCAAGAAGTTATCAATGAAATTTTGATAATATCCAGCTAATCCCAAAAATGACCTAATTTCAGTGACACTAGTAGGGTTAGTCCAATCATTTATGGCTTTAATATTTTTTGGGTCCACAACTATCCTTGTCTCGGAGATAATGTGACCTAAATACTATAACTTTGGTTTGTAAAAAACACATTTACTAAACTTTGCGTAAAGCTGGTGTTCTCTCAACACTTTTAGTACTATGTGAATGTGTTCTTTGTGCTCTTCTTTATTCTTCCAATAAATCAGTATGTCATCTATAAATACCAAGATGAACTTATCCAGATACCTACTGAATATGTTGTTCACCATACACATAAAGTTTATGGGTACATTGGTCTATCCGAACGGCATCACTACAAACTCATAGTGCCCGTACCTTGTACGAAAGGTGGTTTTGTGAATATCCTTGTTGTGAATCCATACTTGATGGTACCTGGATCGCAGGTCACTCTTTGAAAATATTCTCGCTTCTCCCATCTGATCAAACAAGTCATCGATCCTAGGGAGTGGATAAGGGTTTTTGATAGTCATGTTGTTGAACGGATGGTAATCGATGCACATCCACATCGTACCGTCCTTTTTCTTTAAGAAAAATATCGGTGCTCCCCAAGGAGACATACTGGGTCAGATATACCCTTTCTCTATCAATTCCTATAGCTGTAGTTTGAGTTCCACCAAATCAAGTGCACTCATGCGGTAAGGGGATTTGGAAGCCAAAATTGATCTAGGGGTCAGTTCGATGGAAAAGTCTAGGTCTCATTTCAAAGGTAATCCTATGATTTCCTTGGGAAACACATCCTTAAATTCTTCAAGAACGAGGAATTATTCTATGTGTTTCTCTCTATCAGACTCTATGTATCACATGTTCACTGCAAACAACTTGCAACCCTTCCTGACACATCTTTTTTCTTGTAAGGCATATATTTTCCTTACAAAAAATTTCTTTGGAATTCCTTAAACCTTCACTTAGTTCCCTTGACTACCAGTACACAAGATAGACTTGTGTAAGCAATTGAGCATGACATGGTATTGTTCCAGCCAGTCCATGTCGATAAGTACATTGTACGATCCTAAAGGTAGGATGTTCAGGTTTACTTTCGTAGGAAAACTATTCAGGTTTACCTTACATTCTTTAACAATTTATGAAACTTTCTGTTTCGTACTTGTGGCTAATTGAACCATCCAAGGTTTATCATGTTTTAATTTTCCTAGTTTTCATTCATCAATAATTTTAGGCGAAACATAGCTCCAGCAAGCACCAATATCAATAAGTATTGAAAAAGAAGTGTTCAAGATCTTACATTTTATCTCAACTATTGTAGCTTGATGATCTTCCTGTCGGCGATCTGATGCTGCATAGATCTGCGGTGTTCCCGCTATGTCCTCAATAGTTGGTTCTTCTTGTAAGTTGTGCAAGACTCCACTGGCCTTGTTATTACAATATGTGGCATAATGAGGCCCGCTGCATTTCTAGCACTTGATTTGTAGCAGAGTAGCATTGGCTCCACTTGCTACCAGCTTGTTAACATTAGAGCCTGGTACATAGGGATTCGTACCATATTTATTGAAGTTCTTGTTCGCTTGAAAGCTGCTATTCTACTTTCTATATGGTTGTGGCTTAGACCCAGGTTTGCGATTATCCAAAAAGTTCTTAGAATTGTCTTGGTTTCGGTTCATGTAAACTTTCCTTAGTTGTCCATGCTCATACTAGAGCCTATATTTGTGCAGTGTGGTATCCAAAGTCTTAGGCATGTCGAATTCAATCATGTCTTAAAAATTGGGATGAAGACATCCTAGGAACTTCTGGATATTTACCTTTTCTTCTTTGATGTATGGTACATAATGCAATAGATCTAAAAATTTGTTAATAAACGTGTCCATAGTCATGGATCCCATACATAGTTCATGAAGCTCTTTCACTTTTCTGTCGAAGAACCTTTCCAACATATATTTCTCTTGGAAAAGTTTTTACAAGGTGTCCCAGCGTATTTATCTTAGCTCATATTTCTTGGTGTGTTTTAAATCTCTCCACCATCTTGTTGCCTTTCCATTCAAGTCATACATGGAAAGACGAGCCTTCATCTCACTTGAGTAGTTATGAACCTAAAAATATTTGCTCATGCCTAGCAGCCACTTTTCATCTTTCTCCCCAGTATTTACTTCACCTTCATAGGTCAGGGCTGTTATTTTTCTAAACTCCCCCTAAAGATTGCCATTGCTTCTTTGTTTCTTTCTTTGGGGAGAAAGAGAGTCATCACTAGAAGGACTATGATGATCTCCTTTCGGTGCTTCAGGGGTACGTTCCCCTTTTTCTTCTTCTCTTGGGCTGCTGGCCCGTTTATGGTAAGGTTCTCTTTTGGAGTTGTTTGTGGACTAGGTAGGTTTACCTTGCGGGATTCCTCCATTCATATTTCTTAGTAATGCTTCATTTATAGCTTGCTGTTATTTTCTTTCATTCAGACTGTTTTCTCTGAGACTTCACAATTCTACTTGAAGACCATGTATAGTCTTCAAAATATTAGAATTCAGCTCCACCACCAGTTCTGCTTCTAGGGTGTGGATGTTCATCCTTCCTTTTCGACTGTTATCTTCCTCAGTATTCATAAACTTAATTGTTCAGTAAAAGTTTCCTAAAATTTCAAAAAATTTAAATAACAGAAAATTTTCTTGTTAGTAACAAATTTAATATCATACTTTATTTTCCATGCAGTAAATGCTTGGTACACCCATAGGTCTCTTAGTATTGAAACTTGCCTCTGATACCACTTGTAATGTTCCCAAAAATTGAAAAAAAAAACATTATAGGCTAGTAAAAACTACCTAAACGTAACATTATTAAACTTGCGTAATATAACGTACACTAGTTGTACCACTGCTTGGTCGTAAGCTTCTCTTACGTTTTATCATCATTCTTTCAGTTATACTTATTGTTTTGTTTTAATTGAGATGTTGTAATGATGATTACTACCTCGATCCTAATAATTATACATTGTCATATATGTGTCGTTACTTGATTACATACTTGTTCATTTCTGTGTAAGTTTACTGATTATTGCAAAGTCCTAACATAACTTTGTTTATGGAAACAAAGTGGGCGGAGTGGCGGGACTCGTTCTCCCATGACGGTCTGAGAGGTAAAGTGTTTACTTTTCTGTAGGATTACTTAGTTCATTTGGAACTAAGGCACCTCTTTCTTTTTGTATGTATATTTACCTTGCGGTGATACATTGGATTACTTAAAACTGAAGCTTGCTCACTAAATCCGTACTGTTTATCATTAGGTAATTACTGATAAATTAATCCTATCCTATCCTATTTTCCTTTTGTGTTGTATTTTAATATAAGTCTTAATATATGTTCTATTTCTATTTGCAGGTTATAATCTTGTTTTAAAGATCAGACGTTTGATTTTACAAATGATTATTATTTTACCATGGCATATTTCATATGCCATGGTTCTTGATCTTGAAGCTTAATGCACATATAAAGTATTAACACTAAAGCCTAAAGTCTAAACGACACATATCCTATGTTCTATTTTGCACAAGTTGTAAATAATTTGGGTTGGCGCATATATTACCTAGCCTAAATATTGCACCATCCATTACATTGTAATATTATTTGGGGTGGCGCATTTATAATATAAGGTTTGAATCTTAGCGACTGGGGTTTAAGGAATCACATGGAATGGAGACAAATATTGATGAATAATTTGCAAATGACAGGAATGTGGGTTTTAGTTGTATAGTGGACACCAGACTAGCACCATTAATGCTCCTTGGGGATCATGGTAGACCCAACATAGGGTTTGCCTCTCACGATGGTTTTTAATTTCACTTGGTTGTTGATTGTTTTGTGCTTGGATCTATGCAGGAGATGAATGGAAGCAAATGTTGGATCAAACAAGGTAATATCTATTGGTTTTTTGACACCATTTGATATTGTTTCATGTCTCCATAATTCATACTCCTCATCCATACTTTGCTTGGGTGGTTTGCAAGTGCTAGGGTCGTCTAAGAGCAACATGGCTCAACACTTCGTTGCTAATTTGTAGGTGATGCCAAGGTATAAGGTAAGCCTGTCAATAGGCCTATGGTTTTTATCTCTTGGCCTGAGTTTGTTTTGTCCTCATTGTTTGGTTTGGGGCTTCTATGTGGGGTTTTGATGCACCTTCGGGCCTGTGTAAACAAAATTGGGTTTTTATATGGTGTGAGGCCTTTTTGTCCATGGATGTGAATTGTGGTGCCCTTACAGGCTCGGTGTATGAATTATGTTATTGTAACTTGTATTTTGGATTGGAGATTTTATGCCTGGGAGGCACCATTGCTTGCAATGGTGCCATAGCTCATGGCGCGATTGTGTAATACTTGACTTACAATATTGGCATTCCTGTGCAGAATATATAATGTATTTATGAAATGGAAATGGTTATTACGCTTACTGTGTATGTGTTGAATTTATGTTGCGCTATTTGCTTATTACTGTGGATTATAATGTGGCATTCTCCTTTGTTTATGGACTGTGTATTAAGTAATTTTATTTAGTTGTAATCGTTGAAACCGTTTGGGTTGACGCCTTGCCATGAGTGGCATGAGCCTTCCCCAAAGTGGCTGCGATAGCTCCATAGGGTTGATTTACTGTCATTATTTCTCTATTTAGAATCTAATGTGGATTATGAAGAAGCCAGGGGTGTAACCCATGATGTCCTTCGTACTTGTAGGTGAAAATGTTGACAGTGCTTGTTTGTTGTTTATAAATACTATGGAATTTATTTTATAAGTCGCGGCTTATGTCAATGCTACACATAGCTTAGTGAGGATCTTAAGAACTCTTATGTAATGGTTCCTTTCTTTGATTTCTTAGCCTCCATGTTTATTTAATTTGGCTGAGGCCATGATTACAGCACAGGGGAAGAGCTTGATTCTTACGACTTAGTTGTAGTGTGTAGCTTTGTTATTAAAATTATTGTTGTTATTATAATATGTAGCCGGCATACGCTGTATGTATAGTGTGGCTGTAATTTATTGTAAACAAAATCCTTAGGGTTCAACTCTATTCGTGGTTTGATGTAACGAGTTGTATTTTTATAAGTGGATGTGAGTTGGGGCTTGGATGCTCACATGATTCGATTCTTGTTCACCTTTGTAATTACTTTGTACTGTAATGAGATTTCGATAGGGTTTATAAATGGAAACGATTCATGTCTATGAATTTATATGGTGTTTAATTCATTATATGGAATGACCACAGAGTTATGTAATTTATTACTATTTATGTATTTATGTTATGGTTGTTTATTAAGTCCTGTGACTTGGATTTGTAAACACACAAGGGTTGATACCACGACCTCTATTTATAAAGTATAGAGTTCTTTAATTTGTTTTAAATGTTCACTTGGTTAATTTATAAGTAATAGTTATGAGCGATATTAGATGGGACCTTTAAAATATTTGTGCATGCAATTATGATGTTATTTATTTTAAATACTAGGACTATGGATTTATTGTAGGAACAGAGATGTGAATCTTGGACCAAAATAATGGTCATGATAGATCTTTTTCATTTATTTATGATGATGTTATTTAATGGAATGATTTAGTAGTTAACAGGTATTTAATATGTAGACATTGAAAGGTCTTTAATCGTTTATTTACTTAGATTTTAGTGTAGAATAATTATAGTCTATATTTAGTTGGTTAGATTCATAATTCCGTTTANTATATATATATATATATATATATATATATATATATATATATATATATATATATATACACACACACACACATAGTAGTTCAGTTTGTAGCTAATACCTTAGGTTATCTAGATTGTAAGTTTATAGTATATAAATATAAAAATTACTTCTAAGATTAATCTAGTTAAATCTAAAACATGTCTCTACTTACAAATGGAATATGTCACTAGATTAAACAAGGCCAAAAGAATGACTATATACTAACCTGAAACAAAACCTAGTTTACAATAACCATTATTTAATTAATGAATATAAATATAGGAACAATATTAAATGAACAAACCCTGGTAAATACAACATGAGATATAATTTGCAGCCTAGGGTTATATTACAAGAAATGTAAAACGTAGAAGATATAACTAGAACAACCATTCATAGGGTTAGAAGATATAATATGAACCTTTACCCAAAGTATCCAACATCTATGCTAGAAAATGAATTAGACATACTAGGACTTCATACCTGTAATTTCCTGAAGCTTCTTTAATGGCTAAAACTAGACACTTTAAATCACCAATATTAACAATTCAAAGGCAGATCTGACCTCTGTTTTGACGACCAAATCACTTGGGAACAACCACGTTCCACCCAACCATGACCCGGAACCGTTCCTAATTTTAATCCGCATCCCCTCAAGATGGACTCCAACATGCAAGTAGCTTAGAGCTCCTAAGGTAGGGTTTCCTATTTGGTATATTAGATATGGATCAGTTCTCCTTTTTCTTTTCAATAAAATGTTCTCCAAGAATTACTCGAGAGCAAACAGGCAGAAAATGATTCCTCTAATGATAGATCAGAACCCCAATCCTTTACTTGGCTTGAGTATTTATAGACAGATTTTTCAGTCAAAGGGACAGTTAAATCAAGAAACCTTGGTTTCTTGATTTAACCCTTTTCAATTACTTTCGATAGTTATTAATATTTTAACTTAGGAAATTTCTACTAGTTCCTAAATAGACTTTTTAGGTTTTAAACTATTTATTATCTTTACATAATAAATAATAATGGATGGAGCTTTTCTTTCTTTCTTTCATCATTAACATTATAAATATATTTAAATCTTTATACATACCATGTATAAAGTACATAATAATATAGCACTTGTTAACATTTGTCTTTGGGCATCATATACCATGGTCTATAGAATTAATGGCACTTCTTCATTAAGGTCAAGTGGGTAATGTTGCCGCTTTTCACACACATGGTGAGGAACATGGCAAAAATATTCAAGCCACTCGGTGTGTCCATGGGGGCAATTCTCGAGTCAAGGCTATCACCTTGTTCTTGACTCCTCCGTTTAGGAAAACTCCTAACGAAGCCAAGGGGGGTAGACCCTACAAGTTACTAAGGCTGTTTACTTAGATGATGATGGTATTAAATGAGTAAGTTTTTTACGAGTTTTGAATTAACAATTGTAAATAAGAGATAACATGATGAGACAATCACAAATAAGCACAATATGACACCCAATCACATATAGATTGAAGGAAATAAACAGTTGACCAGTGCCTTAAAATAGGGTCAGAAGTAAATAAGAGTGCTTGCAAGTGCTGGAGTGAATGTTGTGCAATTGTATATTGGTACATTTTTAATTAATGTGAAAAGATGAGTGAATTAAATTAGGTAGGGGGACTCTAGATATACCCAAGGGGTACTTGGAGTTTGTCCAAAAGTAACAACCGCTACGACTACCCGCAAGGAATGTCTGGGCTAAATGGAGTCTTAGAGACTGTGTTCATAATACACCTGCTAGGATGTAACAGAGATCGACGCCTCGAGGTCACTGTCCAGTAGTTCCCACTTCCTTTGGGTATTTTGTCACCGTTTATGGTTTAATCGAGGCGTTGGATTTTCTCATGAGGTGGTTACTTGCAGAATGTGAATCCTAATTATTCTAGTCACTCACATTGCTTTTGATGCATCTTGACTGATCAGATGAACCGCATCCAAGTGCAGAGCATACATACTAGAGTCTTGTCAATTTTAGTAAATTTTGAGAGCGTGTTCTTGTTAAAAAAAATACCCTCCAAGAATATCTTGCGGTCCAAGTGGACCTCAGTTAGGAAATAAAGGAGGTGTTAATTTTACTGCTTGCTTGTGAAAAATAACAATGAACATAGAAGCAAAAATGCACACCACTGATTTTCTAATTAATCCTACCATGATCCTCTTTCACCTTTCGGTTCAATCGAGAATTCATGGGGTAAGTATTAGTATTAATTTGATTTCAAAATATGGAATAATTACAAATATGATCAAAGTATACAATCCTGCATGACAAGACTAAGCTAGAGCAAAAAACGGGAAAAATGCAAAAAAAGCGAAACGGACGTGAATCCCCCTAGGGGGGATGGAGAGTGGGCTCGAAAGAGCCTGCTTGAAGTAATTATTTTTTATTATTAAGGGTTAAAATATCATCAAACTAATTTTCAATTTTTTCCTTGTTATATGGGATCCAAAGGATTACAACAAGCTTAAAAAGAAGCACAGCAGTGGGGGAAGCCTCTTGGAAGCTCCAGTTTGCCCAAGAGTCAGAAAATGGGCATAGTCTCCTTATCTTTTTTGTTAGACCTGCTAAAAACCAGCAAGCTTTAATTAGTGTAAAGTTCCCAAAAACAATTTAAAAGTTTCTTTGGACAACCCCCAAAAAACTACCGAAAAATATTAAGTTAAAGTACTTTTAAGAAAATACGAAAATAACTCAAGAGGACAAGTCCTTTTGAGGATATTGGCTAGCTTTGGGGAAGCCAATATAAAGCAATTGATTTTCTAATAAAACCCTTTAGATTCAAGGGAACAACCATGCATTCAACAAATTTTTAGATATACTTTCAAATGCCTTGAAAAATGACGATCTCCCTAAACTAGATCTAAGATGCTTATGAAACTTTTTTGAAAACGAGATCTAGCTTTGAAATTTTATATATGAGATCTAATGAAATAATTTTACATATGATAAAACTAGATGCTCATGCATAAACATAGTAACCAAGGAAAAATTTAATTTTAATGAAAGAGAAAGATGAGAGAAGATTGGTTTTGTTGCTAGGATAACAAGAAAGCATGAGGAACGCCCTTCTATAGAGCACCGAGAGACAGTCTCTTGAGCTTATTGAATAAGAAGTGGCATCAATATTGATCCACACCTCATTCAATCGGGAACCTGGAACTAGATCACAAAAACTTGGACAAAACCGTGAGATCTAGATATAAATGTATGGAAGAAAAAAGAACATGCAAAAACAATCTTATTTAAGAAAAATACTAGATGTTTGAACATACACAACATAAATAAAGAAAGTAAACTTACTTGCCAAATCTAAACTCTTACTTGATTCAGTTGAATCCTTTGAAGTTAGAATAGGAAAAGCACAACATTTGAAAAATTACAGTTACCACATTAGTAGCATGATGCTGGGGATCCAGACCATACAAGCACTACATGGTATAGCCTCCAAAGCTTCTTTATTCTTAACAAATAGATGCAAAATAACAGTATTACAATAGTCATCAGCTCTTCATCCAACTCTAACTCACTTGGAAGAGAGAAATGGTGCTTTATTTATACCTAGATCCAAGCCCTTTGGGGGATACCCACACTGAAGATAAACCCAGAGTTATCTGACTCCGAACTGAAGAGGAACTGAGTTCAACTGTGGTTGATACTTGTCTCTGTTAACTCATAATCACTTGCCAACCAACTCCATCTAATTGCCCAATAACAAAATCGACTTCCTTTACTCCTCCACGCGTGAGTTTGATGAGTTGGTGAAATATATTGATGTCATCCTCCACATGCATGTGCTAGAATAAACCAAGTTTTCAGTTTAAACAAAACCGTGACCACATAAAACTCCAAGGTTTGAGATGGCTAGACACCCCTTCCACCTCACGCGTGAGCTTCACTTCACGTGAAGTGGTTGTCGTCACTACCATAAAACAATGTATGTGCCAAACCAAAATTTAATATTTAAACAATGCCATATTGAAAGGGGTTCCACCACTTATGCACACATGACTTTTGGTTTGGAGTTTAGCATGAATCCGTCCTTGGTCGACGTCATCTTCATAAAACAATGTATTCACCACTTAAACTTTAACCAAAGATTAAAATTGAAATGTGTCACATACTTTATGGTGATTTCATTCAACATCACCCCTTTAATTATTTTTTAATTAATTTGACTTTTTCAAACTTTGTCCTTGGTGCCAAAATGGTGTAACTTAGCATTAAAATGATCTTTTGATGCTTTTTTAGCTGAATAATCCTTCAAGAGGTGATCTGGCTGCCCAACTGACATGGAAATTGGTCCCTAGGGTAAAGTGAATGCTCCGGGTGTAAAAATGAGTGTCTCCACATCTAAAATGCACTCTATATCTGAATTTTATAACATTTTGAAATTTTTTAATTGAACCATTAAAAAATGGCCTAATTTTGCGGAAAATTTTAATTTTCTCGAAAACTGACGAAACTCTAGGGGGACCTAGAACATGTCCATGTGACTCAAAATCAATGCCTAGAATGTTAAAAAACACTAACACGAATGTTTTAATCACCTCCTAAGGCCGAAACACCAAGATGACTACTCCAACTTTGGAGGTGTGAGTGAAAAACTCAAAAATTATTAGTCGTTTGTTCAACAACCAATAATAACTGAGATAAAAAACAATCTAGGCTATTCAGCTTGATGTTTAAGTCTGGGAAGCTGAGCCTTTTCTAAAAAATTAAATGCTAGGACATTTTTACAATTTCCCCAAGGGGGTATGAACATGTGTTTAAAAAAAATAACAAAAAGTTTCCATACAAAGCCTGAATGACCTCTGAATTTTGAATGGTGAACAAGTGTATGTTCTCATCACCCGGTTCACTTGATAATACTGACTAAGTATGACTTAGTAGGTAATAGGTAGATGGTTTAGGTCTACTAGGCTAGGCAACTCTAAACATCCTTGCATGTTGGATTTCCCTCATATAACGTGGTAGTTTTTTAGTACTTGATGAGAATACATAAATTAAAAATTTCATTTAATCACTTATAAATAATTATGATGAGATCAATATTTTCCTTGACTCATTTTCACTCGAAAGTTATTAAATTCTTTTTAGTAACCTCTAGCGCTTACCAGATCTCATACTCAATGCTTTAAGAGGGAGTTGCCACCTAGTGCAATTCCAGAGCTCTTCCTTCAACACTAATTCTAGGATGTACTTGTGTGATACACCTAGGGATACAATGGCCAAGGATCCAATGCTCCAGAGCTTATGCTCAACCACGTGCTCAACATCAACATGGAAGGCTCCAGGGCTTATGCCCGACACTTCCAATTATTTTTTCATGTGTTCCCGAGTTTCTTAGTCAACACAAAGGTAAGTACTCATGTTCTCAAAATATCCTTGCTCAACACAAATCATCAATCACTCAACTGCTCCAGAGCTCCTCGCTCAACACAAATCATCAATCACTCAAGTGCTCCAGAGCTTCCCGATCAACACAAAACATCTCATAAATCATGTGCTTCAGGGTCCATGCCCAACACAAAGAAGCATACATATATATCATCAATAATTGGCTTACGCCCAATATATAAAACAAATCATCATGTTCATATGCAGTGGGGTATTCGACCTAATATAAAAAAATAAAACATCAAGGTAATAATCATAATCAATAGGCACATGCCTTACCATGAATCATATTCAAATATAAATTTGTATCAGAATTACATCTACAATAGTCCAATGATAGAAAAAATCCATTAAACTTGGCATACCAAGCTCTAAGAGCTTGTTTTAGCCCATACAACAATTTCTTCAACCTACACACAAGATATGGATTAGTAAAAAAACCTTATGTATTTTGCATATATATTTGTTATTTCATACTACCATGTAGGAAAACACTCTTTACATCCATGTGATGTACTTCTGACTTCTTGGAAGTCGCAATAGCCAAAACTAGTCTTATGGAGTCCATCTTTGCAATGGGTGAAAAGGTCTCATTGTAGTCAATGAATTTGACTTGGGAGGATCCCTTGGACACTAAAATTTCCTTATACTTCATATTATAACCATAATAATGAAATTTACTTTTTGAAACCCACTTACACTTGACTAGATTTCTCCCTAGGGGAGAATGACTAGTTCCCATCTGTCATTATTTTGGAGCGAATGAAATTCCTCCTTCATGGTTGTTTCCCATATTGAGTATTCACATAAATATTAATACCTCTGTGTATCATATTCGATCATTATAAAACACTTATCATAAAATAAATTTTCCTTGATAGAAAGGGAACTCTGGAATCGAGATCTAGTCCTCCTAAAATCACTAGGATTTTCAGCTAGTTCCCCAGCTGCTTGGATGGTATTTGATTCCCACTTTTTCCTTGTGTTTATTTTTGGATATGTAAATAAATAATAATTATCAGACATATAAGAGTCATAAATATCATTATTTCCTTCACTTACAACCAAATGTGGAGGACGTGAGGAGGACTCTCCAATTTCTGTTGCTACCATAGGCTCTTCATCGAACTGAACATTGCTTTCAATGAAGTATTTTTAAGTACTAATTTTGGTCAGCTTGTACCTTTTGGAATATTTATAATACACAAAAAATATGAACTATTGACTTTGAGGTTCCAAATCCCTCCTTTTATCTAGTGGAATTCTATCCCGTGCCCTTGAGCCAAAAATATTGAAATGAGACACATCTGGTTTGTGCCCACTCCAACCTTTGAAATGAATTAATACATAAATATGCTTGTGAAAAACCCTATTCTTGATGTAGGATCCATATTTTATAGCTTCATCCCAAAAATTTGGTGGAAAATTCTTAGACTCCATCATACAAGTAGCCATCTCCTTGAGACTTATGTTCTTCCTCTCAACCACACCATTCTGTTGAGGTGTGTAAGGAATAGAGTGTTGTAGATATGGATACCTACATATTCACAATATTTAATGAAATCAAACATAAAATATTCAACACCATTATCATATCTGAGGATCTTGAGTCTCCTCCCAGACTGGTTCTCAACCATGGCCTTGAAAACCTTGAAGTGGTAAAAAACATCAGACTTAAGTTTAAGGAAGTAAACCCAACAGTACCTGGAAAAGTCATCTATGAATGTCAGGACATATTTGTATTAAATAATGGACATATGAGGGAAAGGAACAATAATTTCACTGTGGATGAGCTCAATAGGTGCAGAGGTTCACTCATGACTGAATATCTCATACTTATGCTATGGATGTTTTCCTAGAATGCAACCCTGACAGACTCCTTTGCAAAAAATTATCTTAAACCTGAAACCATATATTTTTCACACAAATTTGAAAGGTATTTATAGTTTATATTACCAAACCTCTCATGCCAAATTTTTCTTACTTCATTGGAATGGGTGAGGAGAGCAGAGGGGTTAGAGAAAGGCATGAAGTGTGAGAACCTGTAAACTTTTGAACTATGATCCACAAGAAAGTTTGAAAATGAATCTACCATTAGAAATATCATATATTTCAACTTCATTGGGAGAGAAAACAACCTTCTTAGGAGACCTATTTTGGGTCATCTGGTAGACTGAAAATAAATTAGCACCAAGAACTGGGACATACCAAACATTATTGAAGGAACCATGGTCAAAATCAATGCTTCCTTTACCCTTACTTTCAGTTTTTGAGTTATCTCCTAGAAAAATATTAAGAACCTTTGAATCATCAAGTGCTGAGAAGGATTCCTTTGTTGAAACCATGTGCCTAGATGATCCATAATTGATGATGAAGGAAGGAGATCTTACACTGCTTGCTACTAGGGAATGAACTCTCTCCTTGTCTTCGAAACTGGATCCCCCTTCGTTCTTTATTGCACTTCCAGGAAGGGAGATGTTTTTCTTCTCTAGGATTTGATTCAGCATACATATATGCTTCTTCATGCAAGGGATTTCGGGATGAAGGCCCTTACCACAGTATGTGCACTTTATACCTTCACCTTTACCTTTTATTCTTCTGAAATTTCTTTTTTCTTGGAGTTTGAGGACTCCTCTTGAGACTTGGACTTGTCTCCTTTTTTAAATATAGTATTTTTAGCCTTTTTATTGTCTTTGGAATTCACCTTTAAATATCCAGCAACCAAATATTGATCTTTGGAAGGTTCGATGGTTCCCATCAAGACCAATTTGTATTGCTCTCGAGTCAAGAATTCCGTGAAATCTGCCAGTGATGGAATATTCCAGTTTTGAATAGTCAACTTGCTGGCATGGAAGGTCGAAAAAAATATTGAGTAATCAGGGCCAAGATTCGAAAGGATGGCCAATATTAGTTCTTCATATTATTTGTCAATACCACACTATTTTAGTTGCAAAAACAATGATTTGAATTTTGATAAATAGAGTTGCAAGGATTTGAAGCTGCTTGGACTCAGTGAAATCAGGTCATTCTCTAGCTGGTGACCCCTCATATTCTTTGTATTCCCAAACAAATATTGAATCTTCTACCAAAATTCATTCGGTGATATAAGACCATCAAGATGAAATAGAAGGTATCTGAAAATTCTAAGACATAAGAGACCATATGCCTCATCTCTCATATTATGATATTTGATATTCTCTGCTACTGCATTAGGCTTAAATTCAGTTTCCATGGTCACTCTATAGAGGCCTTTACTCCTCATCAGAATATCCATCCTTTCCTTCCATTCTAATTAGTTGAATGGAGTCAAGATAATTGTTTGAGTTGATCCATTCTTCAGCAACTGCACCTTTCAACAGATAGTCTATGCTCCCAGTGAGTGATGTTGACCCTAAAAAACAAATTAGAAGAGGAGAAAAAATTATCCTACTAAGGATATAATACCATGTAGAAATTAATCCCAAGCTTAGAACAATTGAACTCACAAAATTGCTTGAAAATATGCAAGAAACACTCAAGAAAGAGACTGGAAATTGAATAATCCATAAACTGTTGATGATATTATTTTACCTAAGCCAGCATTAAATAGATATAGGATTCTCATAAACTAGATACTCCAAGGATTTTAAAGCATTATGATGCTATTCAAATCGGTACAAAAGAAAGGCTTACTAAACTAGTCAAAATCCCCCATAGGTGCATAAAGCACTTTCCAAATTAGTCAAGATTCTCATATATTTGTTGAATGAGTATGTAAAGATCATAAGTGATGGAAATTTGACTTTATCATGTTTTATTTGGGGAAAATAATGGAGGTGAGTTGGTGCAAAAAACAAGGTAGTCTAATTAGCTTTTTCCTTAAAACTGTAGAAAAGTTGGAAACTCCTGAAAAAGAGGAACTGCACACTTGCCAATATGGGAAGAATGTAGAGTTGTAAGAATCTTATCCAGGATCTTTTTAATTCATTCTAGTCGACACTTTTTGCAAGTTTTACCTAAAATATGGAATTGGGTACAAACTAGCTAGTGTAGGTCCTAGGAAAATAATCGAAAGGATTAATTATTTTATACTAAGTCTTGGGATGGGTTTTGATTATTCCAAAAAGTCTGAGGCACCTATTCTATTATCATGGGATGGTCCTCTAAATTTTTTGTTAGTTTCAATCATGAGTTACAAGAGAAATCATGAATCCAAGAATAAATATGCTTTAGTGGATGATACTGAATAAATTGGTTCTACTGAAGGAAATTTCCAAGGAGACAATTATAAACATATACTGGTAGGAAATGAGGATATCCAAGGATTATTTTCAAGAATGATGCAAGGGTTTCAATATCTATCCTGTAGCATCATCCTATATGGTCAAAAAACTAGAGAATTCCTTGTTAAGCATATGGAGACTAAGAATGGTGAAGGGAGAAACCATGATTATGTTACACATAAAAATTATAACCTTGCTTAGTTCCCTGAAGTTTATATGTCAAAACATCTTTTGGAGGATTTTTTTCCTTTCTAGAATCCCAATCCTAAGATCCCTGACACACCTTATCTCTTGACATAGGGTTTCAGCCAATCCTGACGCCTCTTTCTTGTTGACATAAAGCATCGATGACACTCTTTGACTTTGGGAAAAGAGTGTCAACCATTCTGGATGCTGATTTCTAGTGTGAAAAGAGCGTCGATCCTCACAAAAATGAAAATAATAGAACTTTCAAGAACCTTCAAGAATAAATTCCTTGTGGGGGATTATTCCAATCAATAATATTAGGTTGCACTTGAACCCCTAACCTATAGAAATGATTCCTTCCCTTCCTTCCAAAGAATCTCAACACATTTCATCTCCCTTTGGCCTATATAATCAAGCTGACCCTTAAGGATGGGGGAGGACTAGAAGAGTACCTTTATGTTGTTATAATTACTCTAGGTGTGAGAGGGAAAGAGTTTGGATCTTGAGTTAGAGGCTTGTATATTTTGTGGATCAAAATTTTGTGGGGAGAATAATAACACCAAAGGTTGGTTGTAATCTTTCCATCTATGTCATTAATACAATATGTTTTCCCTTTCAAGTAAACTTTGTGTATTAATAATTGTTTATTATCTTTTTCCTCGGTCATTGATATAGATTATCTTGATTATATTGTATGTATCCATTTCCTTGTTGGATTTGGTTTGTGCAGGTTAGTCGAACATCAATTGAGCTAAACAACTTCGGTTGACAAGGACAAACTTTAGAGGGAAGGTAAAGGTTTCATTATGGTCATGTGAATTTTCAAATCCAGGGAAATGATTTCATAGTTGTCTTTGCTTTGTTCTAGATCTATCCCATTTAGAATAGGGAAATGGTTCGTTCCTGCACCTACCAAGGATTTTCACTAAATTTTTTTGTTAGAATACTGGGGATAAATAGATCTATGCATTTTATTCATTAGTTTTATTTGATTTTCATTACAAACTCTCAATTTTTCTTTTTCTCACCAAAAGGTGTAAAATTCACTATTTTTCAATTCCAATTTGCCTCTTCAGGTTAGTATCCACCCTTGCAAAATTTGAGTTCATTAAGTAATTATTTATTTTAATGGTTTTCATTCTTTTTGGATCCTTGGTTGCACTAACACACCTAGTTTGTTTTTACAGAGTGTTGACTGCTCTCAGACACCTTCTGTTTTTTTTGACAAAGCATCACCGACACCTATTTCCCAGAGACAGAAATCATCATCGACACATTTACACAGTGAGAAAAGAGTGTCAGCTACCAGAGGACACCCTGGTTTAACTCTACAACGTGCTCTGAGGTAGGTACCCAATATATTTCAAAGAATATTTTGAAAAGTTGATTTTTGGATTAGGTTTTCTAAGTCTATTGCACTCGTTACTGTCAGATATATAAGTTTGATTTGAGTCTGAGTTCATATTCAATCCATATCTTGTGAGGTAGCCTTAGTAAAAGATTCAAAATTTAGTGATTTTTTGTTTATGAAGTCTTGTCTTGGGTTCCATAGTTTGTTTTTAGATCTCTAATAACTCCTTCAGATCCATAAAAATAAAAATTTTCTAGTTTTCTAATGCTTTTGTAGGATAATTTTTAGTTTTTCTTTGTATTTCCATTTTTCAAACAAATATATCAAAAAACAAAAAGAAAATTTAGATGAATCACTTTCAATTTCGCTTAGTTGTTTGAATCTTTTTGATAGAATTGAAGGATAGTGTTTTTTTTTTTGTTGGAAATCATAGAAGTAAGAGAATTAGTGAACTTTTTCTTTTTATGTTATTAGGGATCTTGTTTGGTCAGGCATTAGAAGGTTTTGTGCGTTTCAAATTTTTTGAAAACTTGAAGGATGAGTTATCAAATTGCATGGTATTTTCATTGATTGTTTGAAAGGAAAGATATCTCCTTTATTGTAGATAGATTTCATAGAAAAAATAATTGCACCTCATTTAGACATTATATTAGTCTTGCAGTCACTACATATTCCATAAATTCGATTAATCATCAAAGAAAAAATTAGGTGGTACCTTAGGCTAAAATATTTAGAAACTTGAGTGATAGGTTGGAAGACATGTTCTGAAATCTATAAACATAGGAGCTATAATTTATTGCATGCACTACATCCCAAGGATAGTGTAGTTATTCTACATACTAATCTGTATGTTGAATGGATTTTCACATACCCTTGAGGTATATTGAAAGGTTCTTCATGAACTCAATGGTATATCGGAAGGCCCATTTCAAACAATTGTGCATTAGAAAACACTAACATCGATTTGATCTCCCATGTACCTTGAATATATTGGGAGACCCTTCTAAGAACCTGTAGCCAACTGAGAAAATCCATTTGGTTGTATTTTTGAAGAAATACATTGAGAACAACACTTAGGGAGTTTCTATGCATGTACCATCCAGGTAGTCAAGTATTCAAAAAATGGTATGGTACCAATACTCGTCATGTTTTACTGTTGGACCCTGCAGTATATCGCGAGTTGTGACGACTTGACACTTCTGGTGAGGATCCAAGTTTTGAACCCCTCTTATCACCTACGTTTTATTGTATCCTTATCTAGTGTAGGACTTTTGTGTGTGGTATTTTCGATTAGAAATATCTTAAGATAAAGTTTTTAGCCAAAATGATTGTTGAACCTCATATGAGAATATCTTGCAAGATGTAGGGTTTACCACCTGAGTATCCTCCCACCAAGGAAGGAAGAGAAGGTGAAACCATGGACCAACCTGTTACGACTGATCCATAGATAGAAGGAATTCTAATTACTGAATCTAAGGAAAATTCTTCTTCTTTTGAAAATACATCTACCCCTAGTCCATGTTAATATTCCATATGCTAAGCTAGATTATCAACATTCAATTTCAATTTCATAATAAAGGCATATAAACAGGATCACTGAAAGAAATAGTATCACAAGATCAACAAAGATTCACCCTGGGAAAACCCTAATGGGAAAAACCTAGCAAAAGTTTCCTCATTATAGATGATCAAAATATAAAATATAAAACCCCAAACTGATCCTTCTCCTCCTTGCTGCTACAACTCTCTCTTTCTCTCTCTTATGTGCTACACAAGTGAGTGTGAGTGTGTTCAAATTAGGAGAACCTCACCTCTATTTATATTCTTTAGTTCAATTGACATTTCACTCAACCAACTCGGCCCCACTAAAACTGACTGGGCCAAATTCTCCAGGATGACTCAAAAAACTTAATATTATATTAATTAGGGTGCTAATGACCCGACTTACAATGGAGGGGATTTCCTCATGACTCTTTATTCTCCCAATAGGAACATTAGGGCATAATGAAATACAAATGATTCTATCGATAGGAACATTAGGGTACAATGCACTTCGAAGTTACAATAATTCAACACCCCTCTTAACAAGAAGGGTATTCTACAACAAAAACAACAACAACAACAGCAGTAGAAGAAGGAGAGAGAGAATCTTCAACATCATCAGGGTGATACATCTATAAATCATTGGAATATTTTTTGTCATCTTTTACATATAGTCTTCATCTTCAATTTCAGAAATAACAACATTTTGATTGACAACATCATCATCAGTATTTTAGTCTTTAATAGCATCATCATCAATAATACTTTGGCCTTTCGATCATCATCATCAGCAATTATCTAAGTGACATCATCATCACACTTTGATCTTTCAATCAACAACATCATCATCGTCATCAGCAATACTTTGAGAAACATCATCATCACACTCTGATATTTCAATCAACAACATCATCATCAGCAACAACCTGCAATCCGTAATATGAAGAAGAAAGTCTACGAATCACTTTGAGTACTTAAGTCCAAGGATGATGCAATCCTACCACATTATCGAGGATCGAAGTCACCAGATACAATTACGGGATAATCACTCCCTATAACTTTAGGACTAATTCCAAGGATGATGCAATTATACCACATTCTTGAGGACTGAAGTCACTAGATACAATTACAGGATAATCACTCCCTATCACTTTAGGACTAAGTCCAAGCTTGATGCAATCCTACCACATTGTCAAGGACTGAAGTCACCGAATACAATTTAGGGAAAATGTCCAGGGATGATATAATCCTACCACATTCTTCAGAACCGAAGCCACCGAATCACTTTAGGACAAATGTCTAGGGATGATACAATCCTAATTATTTCTTGGAGACATAAGTCTATGGATCACTTTAGGACAAATGTACATGGATGATACACTCCCACTACAGCATCACTACTCCCCATTTTGGGGAAGGTCTTTCCGAACAACATCAAGCTTGTCTCGAAAATATTCAAACTTTATTCGAGACAGAGGCTTCGTGAACATATCAATAACTTGTTCATTGGTACTCACATACTAGAGCTTTATGGCTCCCTTCTGTATCATATCTTGGATGTAGAAATACTGGATTTCTATGTGCTTTGACTTATCATGGAACACTGGGTTCTCCGTCATCTTTATACAACTCTGGTTATCACATAAAATCATTGTGGTATCCAACTCTAGGTTGAATATACCTGACATTAGCTTTCGAAGCCATATGGATTCACAACTAGCAGAGCAAGATTCTATATATTCTCCTTTAGCCGTGATAAGAGCAACACTGGACTATTTCTTGCTAAACCATGAAATTATAGAATACCGAAAAAAATAGCATCCACCTAATGTGTCTCTTCTATTTGAAACACTTCCATCCCAATCTGCATATGTATAGCCATAGAATCTATAGTCATGGTTTCCATCGTAGTATAGACCAAAGTATATAGTTCCTTTCAGATATCTCATCACATGTTTTGCAGCTACCACGTGAACACATCTAGGTTGAACTAGATATTGACTCAAGGTGTTCACACCAAAACAAATGTCTGGTCTGGTATTTGTTAGATACATCAATGACCCAATAATATGTCCGTATTGAGTCACATCCACTAGTTATGATGATTCATTAGCCAACAACTTCATGTTGGTATCCATGGGTGTGGCCATGGATTTACATTCCAACATATCAAATATTTTTAAAATTTCCACTGTATACTTTCCCTGATTGAGAAAGATTCCTTCTGAGTTTCACCATACTTCCAGACCTAGGAAATAATGCATTAAACCAAGGTATTTCGTCTCAAATTCTTCAGCGAGCTTTTTCTTGCATTCTACAATCTATTTCTCATTCCCTGTCAGAAATAGATCATCCAAATATAGTAATAGTATGATAGGTTCATCTTTTATAACCTTGAATTAAAAGTTAGGATCATATTTGCTCTTGGTAAAGTCTATGTTCGTGAGGAAACTATCTATCCTTCTATACCAAGCTCTAGGATCTTGCTTTAGGACATACAGGGACTTCTTCAACTTGCATAAGTGAGTCCATCTGTCTTCAACTTCAAATCCTTGTGGCTGTTCTATGTAAACTTCTTCTTCAATCACACCATTCATGAAGGTTGTTTTCACATCCATCTGGTGTAACTCTCATTTCACCATGGATGCAAGTGCCATGATAGCTCTAATAAAAGTATACCGTGCTACTAGTGCAAACATTTCTTTATATTCAATTCCCTCTTTCTGAGAGAAACCTCTAGCCACAAATATTTCCTTGTACTTCTCTATACTTCTGTCAGTTGCATGTTTTATCTTGTAGATCCATTTGGAGGATATTACACTCTTTCCTTCTGGTTTGGGAACTATATCTCACACATTGTTCTTCATTATTGATTGGTATTCTTTCATCATTGCTTCTACCCATTTTTTCTTATGTACAGCTTCTTCATAGTTTGTAGGTTCTTGATCTACAAGATCACACATCAAAGCTACATAGTTGGAAAATGTCTTGGGATTTTTTCATATCCTTGTGGAGCCTTTAGGAGCTCCATATATTTATCCTTCTTGTATAATTTCTCTTTCCCAAGTAGGCTTTCTCTTCCCTGATATCTCCATTGTAGGAGGTTCTTGTGGTTCTGTCATATCATGATCTTCAGGTGCTTCATCTTCAGGTAGGCATGTAGCCTCTACATTTCTAGGTGGTGCATCTTCCTCATACACTTCTTCATGTTGACATTTTCTAGATCTCTTGAAAGCTGCTTCTTCATCGAATGTTACATCTCTAGTGATTTCCATGTGATGGAATCCAAGAATGTAAATTTTGAATGCCTTGGATACTTCACAGTATCCAATAAATACCCCCTTCTTTCTGGAGGGGTCCAACTTGGTTCTTCTCTCTTTCGATATATGAACATATACTGGACAACCCAATATCTTCAGGTGACTTACCTTAGGATTATTTCCCATGAACATCTCTTCTGGATTCTTGAATCCAAGAGCACTGTGAGATATTCTATTCTATACATAGACAATAGTTCTTGTTGCGTCTTCCCATAGATGCATTGGAATATATTGATCATATATCATTGTCTTTACTACCTCCATGATTGTTCCGTTCTTTCTTTCCACAACACCATTTTGTTGAGGATTGTAAGGAGTAGGTAGTTCCCTCTTCATTCCAACATCTTTACAAAATTCTTCAAATTCTTTTGAAGTATACTCTCTTCCATTGTCTGATCGGAGTCTCTTGATTCTTTTGTTTGAAATATTCTCTATCAAGGCTTTGAATTCCTTGAATTTCTCAAACACCTCACTCTTTTATTTCAGGAAGTATATCCATGTATTTCTTGAATAGTCATAAATAAATGTAATATTGTATTCAAAACCACTCAAATATGTGAAGGACATTGGACCACACACATCTAAGTGAATAAATTCCAACGTACCTTTAGTTTTTGATCCACTCTTCGGAAATGGATTTTTGATATTCTTTCATTCCACACATCCTTTGCAAATGCCTTCATGTATGATCTTCAAGTCTGGTAATCCTATCACTAATTTGTTTACATGAGGTAGTTCTTTGTAATTGATGTGGGCAAGCATTCTATGCCACAGTTCACTAGGGTTCGTGGACTCATGAATAAGGGATGTTTCTAAATGTTCCTTGAGTTTATACATGCCTCCTTCTTCTTCACTGATGACAACTGTGTATTCAATTGACTTTCCTTTGGTTCACATGAGTACTTGTCCATATATGAATACAAATATGAATCCTATCTTATATAAAGTTGAGATAGAAAGTAAATTCTTTTTAAGACCCGGTACATATAAAACTTCCTTCATCTTCAGGGGATTTCCTGAATCACGCCTGTAGCTTGCTTCACCCATTCCTTTGATTGGATATTGATAGTCATCTCCTAGAGATACTTTCTAAGGAAATTTATTTTCTTCAAGTTTTGAAAAAAAATTATTTTGTCTCGTCATGTGCTTTGAAGAACCACTATTAATAAGCCAAGTGTTATTTCCAAGTGTTACACACCCAGAGAGTGTAGAGAAGTGTACATACTCTTCTGCATCTTCTTCTCTTGCTTGTTTTCATTGAGGTCCTTCCTCTTCCTCATATTCAGCGAGATGTGCATGATGTATTTTGTTTTTGTTGTTCCTCTTATTGTATTCTTGTCTCTTCAAAGGACAATTTCTGGCAATGTGTCCTATCTTATCACAATGAAAACATTGAAATCTGGAGTAGTTCCTATTGGTGAGACTTTCTCTTGCTCTTTGGAAACTTCTGGGAGGTTGAGACTCCTTGTGGTATCCCTTATTGAATTTGGGTTGAATTCTTCTTCTCTTGGAATAAGTGGCTAGATATTTATCATCTTCCTTCAGTATATATATTTTATTTTCCACTCTAGTCTCCTCTTGAATACAATCTTCCCATAAAATATCAAACTTCATGCATTTCTTCCTAGCACACATCATTTGGATGAATGACTCCCCAGGTCTAGTGAGACCATTGAGAGCAGTCATAACCAACTCATCTTCATCGAGCTTATCTCTAATGGATTATAGTTGTTCCCTGAACTAGGATACCCATGTGAAGTAGTCCTAGATGGATTCTCCATGACTCATCTTGGTGATATTCAATTGAGCTCTTAGATTCATCTTTCTATTGATGTTTCTTCCTTCATACATTCTTGCTAGGGAATCATACATTTATTTTAGATTCTTCTTGGATGACACTTTAGGAATCAAGTGATCCTTAATAAAGTCAGCAATAATTCTTTGTGCCCTAATCAGATCCTTCTTGTGCTTCTCCTTAGCTTCAACCTCTTCAGGTTCTGCAAGTTCATCCTTGATATATTTTTCAAGATCATTCTCCTTGAGAATGAGGCCAATTTTGTATTTCCATGCTCTGGAATTCTCTATGCCTTCTAGTTTGTCATCAAGCTTGGTGCTTGGGGCCATCTCGCAAGGAGATCACAAAAAATTGAATTTCTAGAAAATGAGAATCGGATCCTATGAGGATATGTGCTTGAGTGAGGTGAGTTGATTGGTGTGCTTGGTTTCTGGAGATCTCAAGCCTTCACCTTTCAAATCTTACTTGTGAGATTCAACACTACAACTTCTAGCAGTTTTCTAGTCTAGAAGTAAAACTAGGGCTTTACTTTCCCGGAGATATAATCCTTCAAAAATTTTGATCTCAGGCTCAAAAGATGCACTCTAGGAGGGCGCAAATTTCCATGCAGCAATCAGTTCTTCAAAATTCAAAATTTTCCCGAAACCCTAATTTCTTGTCGGGGAGAGAGAGCAATTTTTCACCTTGTGAAAGCTGTCCTATTGAGGTTAGATCTGATACCATGTTAAGATTCCTTATGTTGAGCTATATTATCAGCATTAAAGTTCAATTTCATAATAAAAGCATATAGACAGGATCACTGAAAGAAACAGTATCACAAGATCAACACAAATTTACCATGGGAAAAACCCAGCAAAAGATTCCTCAATATAGATGATCAAAAGATAAAAGATAAAACCCCAAATTGATCCTTCTCGTTCTTGCAGTTACAACTCTCTCTATATCTTATGTGCTACACAAGTGAGTGTGAGTGTGTTCAAATGAGGAGCACCTCACCTCTATTTATATTCTTCAGTTCACTTGACATTTCACTCAACCAAGTCGGCCCCACTAAAATTGACTGGGTCGACTTCTCTAGGAGGACTCAAACAAATTAATATTATATTAATTAGTGTGCTAATGACCCGATTTACAACGGAGGGGATTTCCTCATGACTCTTAATAATTCTCCCTGTTGGGTAAAAACATTAAACAATTTATAACAGATATCCAATCATTTAATTGTCAACCCAAGGAGAGCGTAGACTTGTGAGGTACATAAAAAATATATGCTGGGGCAGAGTGCTCCTGAACTTAATCTATAACTGAAATTGAGTCTAAGTTATGAAAACAGGAAATGACATAAGAATAACTCTAATTGCAGAAAATAGGAAATTGAATAAATCAACTTGGTAAAGAGGAACTGAAATTGCATGAAATAAACTGGTATAAAGGAATTAACAATAACCGCTGAGCTCACATAAAATATACATTAACAATTCATAAGAAAAACATAACTGAAAATATATATGAACAAATCATAAGAAAGAAACTACTGAAAATCTATATTAATAGAAGAGAATCAAAGGAGGTGCATCCCAGCATCATCTCCATTACATAGCCATCAAAATCTATTCTATGACTAACTATTAACTATTCTCTACTTCAAAACCACTAGAGAGGCCTCTAACCAAAATGAGGGAGCGCTCATATTTATAGATGAATTCAAGATAATCGATCATAATTACAAATCCACTATTCTCTGAACTTATCCCTCAAAATCCTCAACAAATATACAACTCATCCTTTAAAATTCTCCAACAAATATTGGATGGGATCTTCTCTCCACACTTCCATGATCTTCTCCTTGAAGTTAGCCCACATCTAGAAGATGAAATTCGAATCTGAGGTTAGGTGGTCACTTTTGAGCTTGCTAAAGTATTCAAATACACTTGTAAACATCACCAAACTCACCCAACTTTAAAGTATAATGAAAATATGTTATTTTTCACAATAATTAACCATAAATTCACTCAAAATACTCAAAAATAAATGATTTGGAAAATAATAATATAAACCCATATTTATTATGAAAGTGGTGAATATTAATGGTTTTATGGAAGGATAAGATAGGAATAAGGTGACAAATGGTGTATGAAAGGTGAATAAAATGTGGTCTTTTTACGGCTCAACATTCCCCCCAACTTGATTGGTTGCATGTCCTCATGCAACTATGCATTGATTCTCTTTAAAACTTTTGGCTTTGTAGCTAGGCTTTACATGATGATGGTATGTAACAGTAAATCATTCTAGGATTTGAAGTGCATGAGTGGCAGTGATTTTCCTTATGGTTGGTTCTTTTGTTACAGCCATAAGTATAACAAATGTTGGTCCTTGTGTTTACAACATTCGCTTGTTTTACTTGTATTTTTGCTACAATACATAATATTTATGCATTAGAAATGATGAACCATCAATGTATATTAGAAATTCTTTTCTTCATATTATGAATCATGCCAATATATATAGCATAGTTTGGGAAAGACATGTTGATTAAGGGTAAATGAGATGATGAATTTGTAAAATGGTAATGAATAGTCCCCCCCCCACCCCCCCAACTTGAGATGTATTAGGTCTATGAAAAGGAGAAAGGGAATGTAGTGAGGGAGTTTTCCAAATTCATTCATTGTCTATCATTTAAGGAATTACATGGTTAAATATTAGAAAACAGCATACCTCCACTTACCCAAAGAGATGATGAACTATGCAATAGGAATCTGGCTGCTGCTGCTGGATCACAGAGTGTGAAGTGAATGAGCTGAACTGGTACTTGGTTAGATGAAGTAAAAGATGAAAGATGAAAGTAGAACTGTGGTACTCTCATATGGCTGAAGTATGCTGCTATAAAACTGCTGATAGAGTCATGCAAAGTATATAGTCTTCACCTATTACAAAACCTGATGGTACAATTCTTACCATGTGAATAAATGTGTCGATTTCGAACATGGAAAGAAGTCATTGGATTACCGACCATTGATGAATGTCGTTAACCAATACAAGGCAATATCACCATTGATGTTAATGAGTGCCAAGGTACCTAAGTAGATCATGCAAAGTGTGAATAAATGAGTTGATGTCGAGCCACTTGCAAGATCTAAAGATCAAAAGACATTAATGTATTCCCATGATTGTCAATGAGAGAACTTGCCATTAGGGCATGCAAGCCTCAGGGTACTAAAAATGAACTCTAGTCTCTATCCTAGATAAGGTACAACAAACTTGTGAGAGCATTGAAAATACATGAAAATAGGTGCTTAACAAAACAAGTCAAATGAAATAAATGAAATGCTTTTATACCTAAAAGTGGCAACCCTTTTTGTTGAAACCTATTTCTGAGTGACTTGCGAAAAACAAGTTAGCTCAACAATCATAAAATTTTGAGCAAATTCTAAGTTCATTTAAAATTTAAATTTTTTTGATTTTATTTATTAACTAATACTTTTTAAAATAAGTATCTTTATGTAATTCTTGAGAGATAGAGAGAGAGAGGGTCGACCCTTTCAGTGGTCGATCCCTCTAAAAACATACTATCTTAGAATAGAGAAGAGTGTGCAACAAGCGATTTCTATGATAAAAAATTTAGTAGTTTAAAAAAAACGCCTATTTGCCTACCTCCCCCAAACAGAAGATGTGCTAGGTCTAACTATACAATAATAGAAATCAAGAAGAAGGGTTGGTTGTGACAATAGCTAAGCCTTCTATTTCAAAGACGCATATTAATTTTATTAATATGTTATGTTTTGTGTAGATTACTTTTTATATTTATATGTTTATTTTATATTGTTATAATAATATTATTATTGTTGAATTATTTTTGTATTTTTATATATGTACCTAATGTTTTTGTATTAATTGTTTTTTTTGTATTTTTTTATGTTATAATAAAACAAATGTTTGTATTTACCAAATCCTTTTAATATTGTTTTTATTGTTATATATATATTTTAATTTTTTAGTTTATATATACACATTAATTTAAGTTTTAAATGAAAATAAAATAAATACAATATTTTTTATTTTTTATTTTGTTTGCTTACAAAAAGCCATATGTTAAAACAAGTAGAAGAAAATTATATATATATATGCCACAAGAACCAAAAATTATTTTGTGAGAGGGATCATATGCCACAAGAACCAAAATTCCATTATTTTGTGTCCGCAAATATCAATTTCATTATACCATTTATTATAAGCTCACATTTGTCGTGTATGTTAATATAGATATAGTGGGACAAACTATAAGTAGTAAAGAATTATTTTGTTTTTATTTAGATCGATAAGATTTTTAGAAAGAGTATGGATATAATAAGAAAAATAAATGGAGTAGGTTATCGAACCGTGAATATGCTTTCTTTGTGTGTGATCCATTGTTCTATATTTTTCTTCCAGAGTCGACCGTGCGGCAACTGGTTTCTTCTTACTTTTCCAGGTTAAAAGATTTCCACCTAAAATGTATAGTATCCAATCGGATCAAGCTACCCCCCTATTACTATATATTCTCCTAGTGTTATTAAGGCTCATAAATGGCAGTAAAATAGGTTTTAATAATACACCATGTATTTGCCGTAGAACGCTATTTATCTACACTTTTAAAGGCTTTGTATGTATAGTTGACAGAATGGTCTTAAAACAACGGAAATAAGCTAGTAGTAGGGGGTACCACTAAAGATTGATTTTTGGTAATTACATCAGCTCACTCTAATCATAATTGGTCGGCCGAAGAAACTGTTGACATATTCTGAAATTAGTTATCTATGAACCCTTATTTTGAGTCTACGTGCTTCTGCTTAGTGTATCGTTTATATGCTCCTTAAGCCAAAGGCCAGTTCAATTGATCTTCTGATAGCTAAAACACACTACCTAACCCATATACTATTTTTATTGTGGAGTCCTTTTTTAATGGGAAACCTATTCCATCATTTTGCAGAGCTTAGCATCCCATGAATACGCCTTCTTTGAGATGATTTGCAGTTTTCTCCTGTGCACCTTAATCATTGTCAGATTACCTCATTCTAGCCTTTAAATTAAATACTATATAATATTCAAACATTAACTTTTTATGAAAAAAATAGAATGGTGGTGAAAATATGGAAATATCCCATTGTCACATTTAGATCGAGTTAGTGTTGGAAATGCACATATGAGGTTTTTTTCTTTCTTTAAACCTGAGAGAGTTTTTTTCTTTCTTTAACCCTGCAATGGTCAGTTTGAGGTTTTTGTTGATCAATTTGGTTCCAGATGTCATTATTTTCACTTCGCGTATCATTTGATATGATTTATGTTGGTTTGACGGTGCCTCATTGTGTATTAAGTTTCAGCTCAATCCATCGTTCATTATAAAAACTTGATTGGAAGTATTTAAAAACAATAGACTGCAAATTCAAGGCATTGATCTTGTGTATGGACTTCAGTACCACCTGTGGAACTTCATCCAAGGTTAAGCATACAATGAGACTAGCACTCGAAAATTTGGACTAAAATATTGATATCTTCACACTGGGCAATCAGTTGGTGTTATAAAGAAACACAAATTACTGCTTGCATAAACACTGAAACAGTCTGACATGCCACAAGGCTTCCATCTCATAAAACTTTCATGAGTTATCTTATTTCTATGACCTACATGAGCGAAAATTATCCCTGACACACATCATTGAAAGGTAGTCTACATTTATTTGGCACATGACGAGCAGTTTCTTTACAATTTTCAATTGAATACAAAAATAAACAAAAAATGTTTCTCAACATTTGGATTGACACCTTCTTGGAATTGATACCTTTGGCATTGGCTAAATTGAGTATCGGAATCGACACAATCGGTGGCTCGAGGAAGGAAAAACTGTATTTACTTTTGTTTGTGAGGTGAGATGAATCCAACCAGCTTAGTAAAACTAGTGACATCCATTAGTTCCAATCCTTTTCAGGTTGAGTGCTTACCTTATATTTTATAACTCTTGGGTCAGAAAGGAGATCCAGTCATTTGTGGCCTGCAAGGAGATGGTCCCGAGCTCTATATTATTCAATTTATTCCCCGTCATTTGGTTGAGTCCTCAAATTGAGATGCTTAACTATCATAGAAAACTCCTCTAACTATGGCAAGATATTTCATTAGCTAGCCTCTAAAAATTGAACCTTTTGTCAATAATGCTAATGCTTGGTATTTCATATTTAATGGATTTAATATTATCTCCAATTAAAATTGGGAGACCTTATCCAAGGAAAAGCTGCAATAAGGGATTGATTCTCTGCAATAGAGTGAATGATTTGAGAACAACCATCCATTTGGCGAGTTGGTTGAGTAATTTATAGTAACAGATCTTGGGTGATATTTTTTTATGAGAATGGAAGAATGTTGTTATATCCATGCTATATTCGGGTTAACAAAAAAATCAACATAAAGATGCCATTTTAATGGAGGAAGAGCCACGAACCTGATAAAATGAAGTAGAAACATAATTACTGCACACGTGTTTGGCGGAGTTATGGGTTAAGTAAGTGTTTGTTTATTTTGGCATTTATATTCGGGATCGACGGTAACCAAAAATTTCGTAGAGGATAACTCTAATGGGCGTGGCATTATGCATTCAACTGAAGCCTTGATGACTCGGTAGTTCAAATCACCAATATCTCTGGAGCATATTTGGGAGAAATAGACAGGCACAATATGTGCCTGTTTCAGCCTAAGATAATCGTGAACTACCTCTGCCTCTGCCTTTATCATCTAATGGTCTTAAGATTTATCACAAGCTAGGCTAGCCATTCTAATCTGTGGATCATTGCTTACTCATTCAATCTTTTTTACAATTTTTTATTTTTATTTTATGTTCGCAGGTTGCATGGAAGGCTGTAAGGTTGGGCATTTGCAGGTTTCAGATGGAAGGCTGTAAGGTTCTGCATTTGTAGGTTTTGGATGGAAGGATGCAAGGTTATGTGTTTGCAGGGTTACAACTATTTTTTTGAACGTTTTAGCATGGAAGGTCCAAAGATATAACGTATAGGAAACTAGGGTTTGAGAAAGTATTTTTTTAAGTTTTATTTCATTTTTTTTATTTATTTATTTTTTTTTTTGGTAGGTTTCATTCCAGATAAAGTGCTAATAATCTCTTTTTTCAACATATAGAAGAAACTAAAACTAGGAAACAACGAATTTGTTTATATCTATATATAATTTTATTATTATTATTATTATGATTATTTAATTTTTCATATATTTAGACTAGAAAATAAAATTAAAGTTTAGAAGGAAAAGTTGATAAAAAATTTTGAATTGTTGTTGGTTTATTTTGATTTTTATGCATGTTTTGTTTACTTTTCCTATGTTCTAAGGTGTGTAGGTTTCTAATAGAAACAAAAAAAAAAATGGGATGCACAGAAAGAAAAAAATATTTGTTTATTTTTATATTTATTTATATTTTTCTTTACAATTTATTCATAAAACATTTGTTTTACACGAATTAAAATTGTAAATTCCTACATTTAAGGTAATTGAAAATCTAACCAATTCTAATGTAAATGAAATGTTTTTTTTTTAACTGTGTGTTTTTTAAATGTGGTTTTCAAACAAAACTAGATTGTTTATTAGACAAAGGTAAATTTAAAATATTTTTAGCAAATAGAAACATTTTTTACAGTGTCCTACTTTCTGATTTATTTTTATTTTTAATTGCATATGCATATTCATAATCAAAACCTACCTACCCTAATTTAATTAGAAACTAAAAATTATTTAAATGAAATGGAATTTCCAATGCAACCATCGATAAAATAGAAGTAAACAAAAATGTACATTTAATTAAAAAAAATAAAATCTAACATACCAAAAAATGTGTGGAATTAACTGCTCAAAATGTGAATAAAATTAAAAATAGAACCAATCTAACTTAGCACTTACATGGACCCATTGTTCGATGCAGCTTTCGTATGCATGATGATCACCCAAGATCCCTTGTTCATCCTCCTCAATCTTTTTTTCGCACGCTTGTTCCTTATTAGATGTATAGAACTCTTCATATGCTGGTTCTTCCTTTGCTTCTAGAGGAGTGGTTGCATTTTTAATTGCAGTCAAGATATCCTCTTCTTGAGAAGAGGATATCTCAACTTTTTAAAGGATCTCAGTGAGTAATTCCAAATCCAAACTTACGCTCATCAACTCAAATGCTTAAAAAAAATGAAAAACAAGTACATAACAAATGCATAAAAACAATAAGGAACGGGTTAGTACAGGACAAATGGAAAATTAGGAATAAAAGGTGCCCATAAATCTGTATGAAACAAAAATGAACATATCCAAAATTAAAAATAAGTTAGTATGAAATAAAGGCGCCCAAAAATGAAAGTAATCCAAACTAAAAATGAAAAGGGAAATTTGAATAAAAACAAACTCATAATTGAAGAAAAAGAAAGCACTTGCAGAAACAACAATCAAGGCTTTGGGGTGACCCACTAAAGTGGATGCATCTAGATTTTACACCACGGAAATATAGTAGTGAATTTGTCCTTGTGTCTTACTATATCCCCTCCCCCTTTCTATGTAATAAGAAACGAACTATCTACCTTTCTAAACTCTGATCCCTTTTAACACCTCCCCAACAATGGCACCAAAATGTTGGGTAAAAACATTAAACAATTTATAATAGATATCCAACAATTTAATTGTCAACCTGGAGAGAGCTTAGACTTGTGAGGTACATACAAAATATATGCAGGGGCAAAGTGTCGTTGGAGTTAATCTATAATTGAAATTGATTATAAGTTATGAAAACAGGAAATGACATAAGAAAAACTCTAATTGCAGAAAACAGGAAATTGAATAAATCAACTCGGTAACGAAGAACTGAAATTGCATGAAATAAATTCGTATAAAGCAATTAACAATAATTGATGAGCTCACATAAAATCTACATTAACAATTCATAAGAAAAACATAACTGAAAATCTATATGAACAACTCATAAGAAAGAAACTACTGAAAATCTATATTAATATAAGAGAATCAAAGGAGGTGCATCAAAGCATCATCTCCATTACATAACCATCAAAATCTATTATATGACTAACTCTGAACTATTTTCTACTTCAAAACCACTAGAGAGGCCTCTAACCAAAATGAGGAGAGAGCCCTCCTATTTATACATGAATTCAAGATAACTGATCATAATTACAAATCCACTATTCTCTCAACTTATCCCTCAAAATCCTCAACAAATATACAACTCATCCCCTAAAATTCTCCAACAAATATTGGGTGAGATATTCTCTCCACACTTCTATGATCTTCTCCTTGAAGTTAGCCCACATCTAGATGATGAAATTCGAATCTGAGGCTAGGTGGTCACTTTTGAGCTTGCTAAAGTCTTCAAGTACACCTGTAAACATCACCAAACTCACCCAACTTTAAAATATAATGAAAATATGTTATTTTTCTCAATAATTAACCATAAATCACTCAAAATACTCAAAAATAAATGGATTTGGAAAATGATAATATAAACCCATATTTATTATGAAAGTGGTAAATATTAATGGTTTTATGGAATAATAAGATAGGAATAAGGTGACAAATGGTGTATGAAAGGTGAATAAAATGTGGTCTTTTTGCGGCTCAACACTCTCAATAGGAACATCAGGGCATAATGAAATACAAATGATTCTCTAGATAGGAACATCAAGGTACAATACACTTCGAAGTTACAATAATTAAACAGTCTAGTAGTGGTTCAACAACCTTCTTTGTGTGACTCAAATTTTTACTTTCCATTAGAAGGGTATTCTGGAGCACAAGATTGGGTATTTTCCCAACCTCCATATCATACCATAGCATCAAAATTCTGTCTAAATGCTCCATTTTTGGATACTTCCTTAAGACAAACAATTTCTGAATATCGTACTACTACCTCGTCCTATGTTACACACCAACCTACATGGGACACAAGAGTACTTTCAAATGATGAATGTTTTGGACCAATTCATGATACTGTGTCTTTATTGTGTACAATGGGAGATCAGATAAGAAGGAATAGTGTATATCGCTTATGTGCCCCTTCAGAAATGTTGGTCTTGAATACCATAGTCTTGTTCAGTCTTATGTTACTAATATTTCAGGAATACCAGTTCAAAATGTTGTTTCCTATAATCCATGTACACCTTCTATACCAACCCCATTGCTTCAAAATCTCCCATCTGTTTCAAATTCACCTGTAAATTCCATGACTAGGGAGCAATCCCTAGCCGAGGTTACTGCACCAACTAGGAGAATGGTTTCAAATGTTGGGAAGAATATCGCTTTAGGGAAACCAGTAGTTAGTGGAGATTCTACGACTGGAAATGTTGTTATCCCTTCTTCCATCACATACCAACCATTGCTTTTACAAACTATGTCTAAACAACCCACATGGCATTATACTTATCTAGGGAATCGACCTGCAATTTTTAATCAAACTTATCAACTAATTGTCTCGGGAAATATTTATCTCGGGATCCCCTACCCTAGAAATATGAATACCCCATGGGGGAAACCTAATTGAAAAAATGTCTGCAAACCCAAGAGAGCGCTTGCATTTTCATTTGGATGAACACCTAGGGGACCACCTAGAGGCACACTTGGAGGACCATCATGAGGATCACCTTGAGGACCATTGGGGGGCCTGCTGGGAGGACCACCTAGAGGTCCTCCTAGAGGTTCGATAGGAAACCCACCACCACAAAAATAGCCCATTATAGGAGGATCATAGTCACATATTTATCAATCAACTTATGGTCCTAATGGTACACAAATTCCTAATCAATACTACCAGAGTCCATAGCCAAACATACGATTTCCATTTCTGGATACTCTTAATTTTCTAGATTTTTTACGATTGATAAATGATATTATAAATAATGATCCTTCATGGACACCTATTCCTGTAAAGTTTCCTTTAAACATTACCAAAATTCAATGATAAACCTGAGTATCTAAAAAACCATGTGCTGACTTATCACTTGTGTTGTTCATCTGACTCTCTCATGGATAGTTTTATCCATTTGAGACATTTTCAATGGACTGTCACTTGAACTGTCGCTAAATGGTTCATAGAATTACCTCATAAATACTTTTGGTATTTCAACACTCTAGCAATGTCCTTTTTGACATATTTCCAGTGACCTATTAGATACAAAATGGGTACATATCTTTTGACATCACTTCTCCTGACCACTTCCATCCATATATTTGATCATATACATGAGTGGACATGATGACGTAGGTTGATTAAGGCACTTGATCCAAGTCATTCCCAGGTGCACGCTAGGGAGAATAGTCAACTGAATGAGTTGAGTACTGTTATGGATAAATCTTATAAGAAGAATCAGCAAAGCAGGAAGTCAACAAGAAATATAAACATAGACAATATGCAATAATTTGAACCAATTTATTACTTCTTCTCAATGAAAGATGGAGGAATCATATAGATGTCTATATTACATAATGTACATTCTTGCATAAGATACTGAGATGCTTGGGTGAGTACCCGCTACGTTCAATTACAAAATAAGTTATAACGGTTCAAAAGTTCAACCGTCGCAGAGCATGTAGGTATGATCTATGCTCAGGCGAACCTGTCAAAGGTGAACCTATCAAAGGAAAACCTGTCAGATGAACATGTAAAGGTGGACCTATCAAAGGTGGACCTATTGAGGTGAACTTGTTGAAGGTGAACTTGTCGGCTGCTGGTTGGATCATTCCTCCTTCCTTAAGAAACAATGGTTTCCATTGTGTATTCGTTTAGGTGAGGAAATTTGTTGGCGAATTCATTAGAAGATTGCCATTTTACTTACACAAGGAGTTGTCCAGCTTTATCCACTTGTAACTGTGGAAATTGAACCCAAGTGATAGAACAATTGCACTCACAAAATTTCTAATCAAACAAGCAAATTTACACACAAAGGAGACTGAAATTGGAGCATAACACTAATCTGTATTGAATAAGTGTACAATATCCAACCTTATGAAGTCATAGGCTCCTATAATATATAATTACATAATAGATTTGAATGCATAAGGATGCCATTCGAAATAGTCAAAAAGTAGGCTTACTAAATCTAGTCAAATCCCCCATAGGTGCATAAAGCAGTTTCCAAATATACCTAGAGGCTCACGAATTGGAAAAGTCAAGTAGGAAAGATAATAAGTGATGGAAAGACAAATCATACATTCTTTTATTAGGAGAAAATACTGGAGGATGATGAGGAAAAAAAACAAGTCAACTACACCTAGTCTTACTTTCCCTTTTGCCATAAATCTCAATAAAGAAAGCAGCTTAGCAGAAAACGCAGATATGCGCTACGAAGGATCTAGAATAAAGCAGACATGCTAAATATGGTTTCCAGGAGGTTTTCCAAGTGCTCCATGACCCAGTTTTAGAAAGTTTTACTTCTAGGACATGTGGAAGAGAACTTGCATAGAGTGGAATATTGGAAACTAGGAAAATAAGACAAAAATGGATTAATTAATGTCTAAGGTAGCTAACTATGGGTTGATTATTCTAACACCCCCCCTTAATCCTATATTTATGATTAAATATCAGAAAAATATAGGGCCTAGCAACAAGGCTTAGTCACCCTTTACATACTGCATGTCCATTTAACCAAGGAAAGAGGCAAAAACCCAGTGGTAAAATCCTCCCTTAAACATGGACAGTAAAAAAAAATTTGAAGATATTGTCATCAATAATGCTTCACAACATGATCAGCAATCCCTAGCAGTGATTTGAGATTGCTGAATGTCTTCTCACAAAAAACTTTGCTGAAGATATCTGCTACTTGTTCTGAAGATGCACAGAAGAGTAGGTGAATGGTGCCATCATGCACAAGCTGTCTGATGTAGTGCATATGGATCTCAATGTGTTTGGTTCTCTGTCTCTGAACTATATCATTATAGATTTTAATGGTACACTAATTATCACAATAGATAATAGTTGATGGTGCCATCATGCACAAGCTATCTGATGTAGTGCATATGGATCTCAATGTGTTTGGTTCTCTGTCTCTGAACTAGATCATTGCATATTCGAATGGTACTATAAATATCACAATAGATAATAGTTGAAAACTCTGATTTGAATCCATGCTCACCAAGTATCCCCTGCAACCATAAACATTGAGTTGTTGCATTTACAACTCCTATGTACTCTGCTTATGTAGATGAGAGTGCTATGGCAATCTGTTTCTTGCTTGAACAGCTAATTGGTCCTTCAACAAGCATGAACACATATCCTTATGTTGAATTTTGATCTGTGTTGTCACCTACCCAATCACTATCAGTAAACCCAATCAAATCAAGATCAGATTTAGCTTTGTATAAGATCCCATGAGTTCTTGTTCCCTAAACAAAGTTAAGGATTCTTTTGGCTGCTCTCCAATGGATCTCATGATGTTGATCCATGTATCTTGAAGCCAAAATTACTACATAATAAATATCAGGTTGAGTGTGTGTTAGGTACATCAAACACCCAATCAACTGCCTATACAGTGTATTATTTACCATAGGAGAAGAACCTGCTTCTTCAAGCTTAACTCCTGAAAGGAAGGGAGTCTTGCTTGGCTTGCAATATTTCATGTTGAAATTTTTATGCAAATCTAAAGCATAATTGGACTGATATACTTTTATTCCATGTTGGGATTGATCAATTTAGAGACCCAATAATTGGCTCAACAACCCGAAATCAGTCCTAGAAAATGCATGGTTCATTGCATCGTTCAAGGAGGCAATTTCTTTCTTTGAACTTCCTATAATCAGAATGTCATTTACATACAATACAATAATAATCAAAGAACCATGAATTAGCTTCAAATAAACATCATTATCATACTTGCATCGAACAAAACTCAATGACGGCAGAAAGCCATCAATCTTGGCATACCAATCCCTAGGGGATTGCTTGATCCCATACAATGATTTATTTAACTTGCACACAAAAGATGGATTAGACACAAACCATTGAGGCTTCTGCATGTAAATATCTTCAGTAATATCTCCATTCAAGAAATCACACTCCACATCCATGTGATGTACCTCCCACTGCTTTGAAGCTGCAATGGCTAAGGCTAGCCTGATGGAGTCCATCTTTGCCACTGGTGCAAAGGTTTCATTGTAGTCAATACCATGTACCTACGAGTATCCCTTGGCCACCAATATAGCCTTATATTTCAAAGGTGAACCATCAGCAGCAAACTTAGTTTTGAAAACCCACTTACATTGAACTAGCTTCCTCCTTGGGGGAAGATCAACTAGTTCCCAAGTGTTGTTCTTCTGGAGTGAGATGAATTCTTATTTCATGGTTTTTTTCAATCTTGGATCATGTGTTGCATCTTCATATGTCTGTGGGTATGATTCAACCATCAGATATCACTTCTCTGTGAACAAAGAGTCTTTCATACATAGGGCACTCTCAAACTGAGATCTAGTCCGAGTCCTAGGATCATTAGGATTTCAACTAGTTCCCCAGCTACATGAATGGTATTTACTGTCCATTTTGGTCTTGTAGGAATGTCAGGATCTACAATTAAATCATCATTATCAGACATATCAGAATCATCAAACTCATTTTTCTCTTCACTTACATTCAATGGTTTTGGTGGTGAAGAAGACTCTCCAACTTCAACTGCTGCTAAAGGCTCTTCTCAGAGATGAACACTCCTTTCAATGAAGGATTTGTTTGTGCTCAAATTGATCAGCTTGTACCCTTTTGAATATTTAGAGTACCCAACAAATAGACACTCTTGGATTTGGGGCTGCAAAGCCTTTCCCTTTTCAGTTGGGGCTGCATATGAATACCTGCATATTCACAATATTGAATGAACTTAGACTTGACATACTCACCACCATTGTCATATCTAAGTATCTTGAGTCTCCTCCTAGACTGGTTTTCAACCAAAGCCTTAAAGAATTTGAAGAGGCCAAAAACTCCAAACTTATGCTTCAGGAAGTAAACCCAACAATACCTGGAAAAGTCATCTATGAAGGTCAATGCATATTTGTCCTGACTGATTGACATATGAGGAAATGGACCAGCAACATCACTATGGATCAACTCAAGAGGTGCAGAAGTTCTCTCATGACTAGCTCTCTCAAATTTATGTTCTGGGTGTTTTCCTAGGATACAACCTTGACAGACTACCTTGAAAAATTTAATCTTTGGTAACCCTATGACCATTTTTTTATCACTTAGATTAGAAATATACTTATAGGTAATATGGCCAAATATTTCATGCCAAAGCTTGCTTGCCTCATTAGCATGAATCAGAAGAGCAGAGGGGTTTGAGCAGGGAAAAAAATGTGAAAACATGTATACCTTTGAAGTGTGATCTACAACTCCTTTTGCAATGACTTTACCATTAGAGATCTTTGTGATCTCAACATCATTAGGGGAGAATATGCTTTTCTTTGGAGACACTTTGTGGGTCATCTGATACACTGACAAGAGGTTAGAGGCAAGACCTAGAACATACAATACATTACTGAACTTACCATGGTCAAGATCAATCCTTCCTTTTCCCAAACTGTCAGTGAGAGAGTCATCTCCCAGCACTATTGGTGGACCTTTCGACATGTCAAGAGAGGATAATTCCTCCTTGGCTGAAACCATATGTCTTGAAGCTCCATATTCTATGATGAAGCTATGTTAGCTTGATGTGCCAGCAACCAATGCATGTACTATCTCTCTGTCATCTAAATTTGATCATCCTTCCCTCTTCTTTGAGCAATCAGGAAGGGAGATGTTATTCTTCTCCATGATTTGGGTCAGCATGTCAATTTGGTTCTTCATGTAGGAGCTTTCAGGATGATAGCCCTTACTGCAGTATGCACACTTGCTCATTTCTCATTTGTTCTTCTTCTTCTGGAAGTTCTTCTTGGATCCTTGGGGCTCCTCTTGAGACTTGTTCTTGTCTATCTTTTGCTCAAGTGGATTCTTAGCTTTCTTCTTTCCTTTTTAATCCACCCTTTAATCTCTAGCAACCAAATCTTGGTCTTTGGAAGGTTTGATGGTGCCCATCATCAATAGTTTATCTTGTTCTTGTGTGAGATATTCCATGAAATCTACAATCTTAGGAATATTCCAGGCTCGAGCTGTCAACTTGGTGGCATGGAAGGTAAAAAAAACACTGAATAGTTAGGGCCAAGCTTTGAGGGTATGGCCAAAACTATCTGTTCTTCCTTCGTTTCAATTCCACACTGTTTTAGGTACAAAACAAGGGATTTAAACTTGGAAAAGTAGAGTTGCAGGGATTCAAAGCTATTGGGACTCAAAGAGATCAATTCATTCTCGATTTGATGTCCTCTCATCTCATATATATTACCGAAAATATCTACAAGATTCTCCCACACTTCATTAGGTGATGTCAGTCCATCAAGATGGAAGATGAGATCTCTGGATATGCTCAAACACAGAACACCATAGGCCTCATCCCTCCTGTTGTGCCATTTAATTTTCTCTGGAGCTACATTGGGATCTTCCTCATTTTCCATAGTCACCCTATAGAGACCCTTCACTCTCAAAAGTATCTCCATCTCTACTTTCCATTCAAAAAAATTAAATGGAGTCAAGATGATCTTCTAAGATTGATCCATAGCTCTGAGCTGTGCCTTTCAACCAGCAAAATTTGCTCCTAGTCAAGATGTAGAACCTGCAATAGCAATATGGAAGGAGATAAATCAATATACAAAGGATTTCATACCATGTGGAAATTGAACCCAAGTGATAGAACTATTGCACTCACAAAATTGCTAATCAAACATGCAAATTTACACACAAAGGAGACTGAAATTGGAGCATAACACTAATCTGTATTGAATAAGTGTACAATAACCAAAATTATGAATTCATAGGCTTATGAAATATATAATTACATAATATATTTTAATGCATAAGGATTCCATTCAAAATAGTCAAAAAGTAGGCTTACCAAATCTAGTCAAATCCCCCATAGGTGCATAGAGTAGTTTCCAAATCCACCTAGAGGCTCACGAATTGGAAAAGTAAAGTAGGAAAGCTAATAAGTGATGGAAATAAAACTCATACATGCTTTTATTAGGATAAAATAATGGAGGATGATGAGGGAAAAAAACAAGTCAACTACACCTAGTCTTACTTTCCCTTTTGCCATAAATCTCAATAAAGCAGGCAACTTAGCATAAAAAGCAGATATGCGTTAGGGAGGATATGGAATAAAGTAGACATGCTAAATATGGTTTCTAGGAGGTTTCGCAAGTGATCCATGACTCATTTTTAGCAATTATAACTTCGAGGACATGTGGAAGTCAACATGCATAGAGTGGACTTTTGGAAACTAGGAAAATAAGACAAAAATGGATTAATTAATGTCTAAGGTATCTAACTATGGGTTGATTATTCTAATAGTAACAAGGGAATGGAGTTCATCATTTTATGGCATATGCATCATCCCACAATGGTATCACAAAGAAGAGGTTCCTGAACATCTGGATGGATGTATTCATGTTCTGCTGTCAACAAGTTGTTATGTTCCAACAATGGTGCATGATATGGTTGAAGTATATCTACATTGAAAACTGGATGCAGTCCAAGGAATGAAAGAATGTCAAGATGAAAATCATTCTCTCCAATCTGTTGAAGGATATTGTATGGACCATATCACAAAGTTTTCATCTTTCTGTATGGACCATATCACAAAGTTTTCATCTTTTTGTATGGACCAATGAAACACTCCTTCTTTAGATCTAACCAGACCTGATCCCCAATTTTGAATGAATTAGGAATATGATTCTTCTTGTGTCAGGCCTTAGATTTTGCATTTTTTCATTGCAAAATCTCTTGTTATTTCTTATGAATGTTGTAGATTTTATCTCTAAACTTCAATTCTTTCTACACTTCTCATCCTTCGAAGTCGATGTCATTCGACTATGTCGAGGAACGAATTAAGTCAATAGGAATTGAGGGTTGAAATCTGTAACAAATATCAAATGGACTCTTTCCCATAGAGATGTGTTGATCACGATTGTAGTTGTGTTGTATGTATGGAAGGCTATTGTCCCATGTTTAACGATTCTTGTGGTTGTACATGCGAAGAAACTGTATGACTAAGCGATTTACAACATATGTCTATCTGTGTGTCTACAGATGGAAGGATGTCGATAAATAAAGTCTCGTATCTAGCTGCTTCCATAGAGTTTTCAAAAAGGTGGTAACAAATATAGAATCTCTAACAGAAATAATGGTCTTCGAGAGGCCATATTGTTTCCACACATGTTCAAAGAAGAGATGAGTAATCTGCCTTTATGTTGTAGTCTTCTTGCATGGCATGAGTATAGCCATCTTGAAAAATATATCGACTACTACCAGTATTGCGTTATGCTGATGTTTAGTAGTAGTATATCCTGTCAAGTAGTACATAAAAATAGATTCCCATGGTTGACTAGGAATTGGAAGGGGCGTATATAGTCCTTTTCGTTGATTCGATAGTTTAGCAATGGCACAAAACATGATCGACCAAATATAGTTGTTGACATCATATTTAAGTGAAGGCCAGTAGAAATACTTTTGGAGGATAAAAAATGTTTTTGCAACTCCAAAATGTCCTGCAGTCTTGTTGTAATGTGTGTCCCAAATGAGCTTCTATCGGTGCTCACGAGTTGGTACACAAAGTTGTCCAAGATTGTATAGCAAGGTGTCTTTTAGGAAGTAGTTTGTAGTTGAAAACCTGTCAGTCTGATGTTTTCAATAGATTGTAGAAAAATAGTAGTATACTAAATACAATTGCGACCAAGTAGTGGTGTCATAACACTGCATACTCATCACTATAAACAATAGAGTATTGGGTGGTCTACTAAGACAATCGGCTATAGCATTGGCTTTTCGTTTCTGATACTTAATTACCAACTAAAATTTTTGTAGGTACTTAATCCACTTGATTTATCGGATTGTCTGTAGTTTCGATTGGGTCAGAGAAAAATGCAAAGGTTTATGGTCAGTGAGGATAACTGTCTCCTTTCTAAGAATGTAGTGTCTCCATTTCTTAAGAGCTTGCACAATGGAATACAATCCTTTTTCATACATCGAGTACCTTCTAATAGTATTGTTGAGAGTCTATTAATGAAACGTGACTAGGTGACCACACTAAGTGATCACTACGCCTAGGGCATAGTCTGGTGCATCCATCTTAATATCAAAGGGCTAACGAAAATAAAGTAACACAAGTACTTGTGTAGTACAAATCTTTATTTTGATTTGTTCAAAATTTTGTTGTTGTGTCAGTGACCATTTGAAGACAGTTTTTTGATTTCCTTTTGTCAACTAATTTAGAAACCATGCGATGTGGCTAAATCCAAGTATGAATCATCGATAGAAATTCGCCAAACCAAGAAAACTTATTAGTTCATGAATGTTTTGAGGAATGGGCCAGTCTATGAGGATCTGTACTTTTTATGGGTCGACATGAATGCCTGCAAATTCAATTACATACCCCAAATACTTGATGTTGGTCATCAAAAATGAGAATTTTTCCATGTTCAAATATAGTCAATGTTGTTGGAGAGTGTCAAAGACTTGTCGAAGTTGTTTGACATGTTCTTCCCATGATCGTCTGAAAATCAAGATATCGTCAAGACAGACAATGAAACATTTACCGATGAAAGGTCATAGAAGGTCATCCATATATCTCATGAAGGTTGCAAGTGCATTGGTTAAGCCGAAGGGCATGACTAACCATTCAAATAATCATTTCTTGGTCTTGAAAGTCGTTTTCCATACATCAATGGACTCGATTGAAAACCTGGTGGTATCCCAACTTAAGTTTGAGTTCATAAAGAACTTAGCACCTTTTATATTGTCAATGAGTTCATCAATCTGTGGAAGAGGGTATTTTTTCTTCACTAAAATTTTGTTGAGAACCTGATTGTTGATGCACATGCACCAAGTCCCGTCTTTCTTTGGAACTAAGACGACTGGACTTCCACAAGGAGAGGAGATGGGGCAGATATGACCCTTATCGATCAAATCCTAGATTTTTCTTTGAATCTCTTCATGTTCAAGAATGGATCTTATGTAAAAATATGCATTAGGTAAAGAAGAACCGGGAACACGTTAAATGGAGTGTTTACCTGACAATGCAGAGGTACTCCATTTGGTGCTTGAAATATGTTTTGGTATTCTTCAAGAATGTTGTCAATATGTTGTTGTTGTCACAAGCTGCACTCATCAGTGAGTCAACTCATTGCTGCAGTATTCCTGGAATGTTGAGTCTTGATCATGATTAATGCAAACTTTTGAGCATGATTGATAAGCTTCTTCATTTGTTTGGCAGATATCATAGAAATTTTTTATGTGGGTTATCACTTTGGTATGCCATACCATTCATTCCAAATTTTGGAAATCACCTTTTGGGATCCTGACTGATATGTACTGTGTCAATCCCATAGGTAGGGTTTATAGGATAAACCGTCGGCTACTGAAAGTGGTGCCACGTCACATAGTACTTCATCTTCAAAAGGCTTAATGAAGTAGGTGAGTCAGAATTGTGGTGTGATCCTTAGTTCTTGACCATCCTTCATCCAACCAATACTGTAAGGCTGAGGATGTGAAGTGGTGAAAAGACCTAATTTATTCACAAGATCTTCAGAAACGAAGTTCTTCTCGATACCATTATCCACAATCAGATGTAATGGATTTTTCTTGATCCATATCCGTGTATGGAATAGGCTCTCTCATTCCTCCTCATCGATGATGGTTGAGGATATCAGAGTGGTCGATGTTGAATCCAAGAGGGTTGATGCATCTAGATCAGATTCTACCAGGGTTCTGTCAGACAAGTCGGATGTCAACAATTTTTCCAAAAAATTCTTCCAAGTTTTGCATTCTGACGTATCATGCCATGTTGAACTGTGGTAATCACACCATTTCTCAGTAGGATTTTTCTTGCTGAGATCCCTCTTGTATTTCTGAAATTTATTCTTTTGATGATCGGGATTTGGCGAAGTCGGCTGAGAAGGGTTCTTGAACATGTCGAAGTTGGCTAGTGACTTCTTTTTCAGATGTTCGAACTGTTGGCTTGTTCGCAAAACATGATTTTCCTTTCTGTTTAGCTTCAATATTGATGGCATAATGGAATGCATCTGCAAGCATATTGATAGTCAAAAAATCCATCTCTTATTGAATCTATGGGGATAAACTGTTGATGTTCTTTAGGACAAGCAATTTCTCTTCTTCTTGGACACTAAGTCTAGCCATGAGTTGATAGAACTCGTTGGTGTAACTCTGCATGAACTGGTGTTTCCATTTCCTTAGCTACTACCACTTGTTGTACTATTGTTCAAGGCACTTGGGAGGGTAGAATTCCTTTCGGACATAGTCGACAAATTTTACCCATGTTTCTATGGGGTCTTCTTATTTTACCAATGATCCAATTCGTGCCCAGGTGCACGCTGGGGACAACAGTTGACTGAATGAGTCAAATACTATTATGGAGGAAGCTTATAATAATAATAAACAAAGAAGGAAACAAACTAAGTCGACAAGAAATATACACATAGAAAATATGCAAGAATTTGAACCAATTTATTACTTCTACTCAATGAAACATGGAGGAATCATATAGATGTCTATATTACATAATGTGCATGTTTATATAGGATGTTGAGATGCTTGGGTGACTACCCACTATGTTCAGTTACAAAATAAGTTATGACAGTTCAGAAGTTCAACCGTCGCAGAGCATGTTGGTATGTTGTATGTCAAGGTGAACCTGCCAAAGGAGAACCTGTCAAAGGAAATTTTTTTGAAGTTAAGCCTATTGGTTGAACATGTCAAGGAACACCTGTCAAAGGCACACCTATCAAGGTGAACCTATTGGATGCTGGTTGGATCATCTCCAAACTCTGATCAGTTTCTTTTTGATTGGTTTACTAATTCACTACTTCCACCCATTTCCAAATATGTTTCCATGCGATGGGCTGCCACCGAAGAGAAATCCATTAGTTGTTCTCAGTGCATAGACTTGTTTTATTCCCAGTCAAGCACTTTGTATGATTTAATTTTGAATCCTCCTTGTCCTAATTCACACCTTTCAAGACCTTCGACAGAACCACCTATCGATGGCATACTTGGTTCTATCCAAACATCGTCTAGAGATAAATCCACAAACAAATAAAAACCAAATCGATTCACTAGCCAGTCATATTGTTTCCAATACCAAGACTACTTATGTTCTTTTTGTTTCCAACAAATTTAATACACTCCAATCCTTGAAATCTTTGGGAACAAGGAAAAAAGGGAAAAACAAATCCAAGAAACATATGAATCAATAAGAAGAAAATAAAAGACAAACTATGGATGTTGAATCTAAAGCAAATATAAATACTAAGTTCCATTTCCTAATATGTTGAAGTGATCATTTCAATAAACAATGTCCTCATCGTGAGGAGGATAGTAAATTATTGGAAAATACTCCCACTCCGATAATTTTGACCATTCCTTTTCCTACTCAAAAAAAATTAATTGACCATGAATCCTTGCATGGGAATTCCTCATCGTCCATTGATGAATTTAAAATGATGTCTAGTGAATCCGTTGATATTAAGACTATATCACAGAGATATGACTCTCCTCTAGAGAAAAAGGGTGATAACATTCCAATTGATAAAACTTCTACTTCTATTGCTCCTTCAACCAATGGTATTCAAATTAAAAAACTTGTCCTTGACGCAGTCATGCGGCCACCCAAGGGTACAATTCATAAATCAATATTTAATCCTAGTTCACATGTTTCCCAATATTACAATGTTGTGGAATATTTATCTCAAGCATCATGTGCTATGTCTATCCTCAAGGTACTCTAAATGTGTCCTACACAAAGGAAAAACCTATTGTTAGTTCTTGGGGCTATCGATCCTAAAAATAGTAATGTTATCACTTTTCAACTAGAGGATTTTCAGTTTTCCACAAAAGTGATAGGGAAAAACGTCCGTCGTACTATCTTGGATGAAGGTTCCAATGCTTCCATCATATCTCTATATTGATGGCGAGCTATTGGTTCTCCTAAGAATAACTAGTCACCTATGACGTTCAAGTAATGTTGATGTATTTGTAACTTCAAAATGTATTCACTTGTATATTTTATATTGTATTTCATTGTACCCTGAAGGAGATGTTTTTTCCTCCAATCAGGAGAGTCATTAATATAATAAATTCATGTAAATTAATTGAGGTTAACCCTTCATTGTAAGTCAGGGAAATAGTCCCCACAATTGAGTTGAGGATAACCCTCCAATTCTAAGTCGGGGAAATAGTGCCCATAATTAAGGGGTAATAGGATTATTAGACTCTCCTAGAAAGGTTGGACCTATAGAGTAATTATCAAGTGGAAAAAAATTATAAATAGAGAGTGATACTATCTATTTGTAACACACACTCACTCAATTGTAGTGCATGAGTCAGAGAAGAGGAGCTCGCACAAGTGAGACAGAGAATAGTTGTTGGAGATCATCTTTGTGTCTTTGGGTTTTACTTTTTCTATTGGTGCTCATTATATCTTTGAGGAAGTTGCGGGGTTTTCTCCTTTATCGTTTTCCCAAGAAAACTCTTTGTGTCTCTTGTCTCTTGTGATTATTGTTGTGCATGTTATTCTCTCAGATAAGATCTTGGATCATATTGATTAAATGCTAAAAATATAACATGGTATCAAAACGAACCCGAGAAGAAGAAACTATGCAGTTGCAGAAGCTGGGGCTTCTTAATTTTTGGGTATCCCTCCATAGATCATCAGAAAAAAGAGGCTAGGCTAACTCTCCATTGAAGGGCACATCTTTCTGTCAAAGCAAAATTTGATTCCAGGCATTTTTCAGTTTTTGACCTATCACTACTATGGGAAATTAGGGATTTTCACCGAAGAGGATTTTTTGAGTGGGCATAGCATAGGATTTCTATCCTCCTCAAAATAAAAATTTAGAGAACACAATCGAAATTTTTGGTTGGGTAAAATTCGGGGAAAGTCAAACACTAATTTGACCCTAGACTAGAAAACCTTAAAAGACTAAAACTAGTCATTTTGGTTCATTCTCTGCATCTCGATATTGGAGAAGGATAAGGAGCCAAAAATTTTATAGGAAAAAAATAAATTCATGATGTACCCTTTGTAAAATTTTCATCCTTACAGTCGCTATATTCTGGGAGATATGATTCCTCCAAATCAGGGTTCTAGCATCTCCCTGGATTTATCCCTAAATAGGACAGCTAGGGAAAATTGCTATATCTTGGGCTACGAAGGTCCAAATGAAATTTATCAATATGTTCCAGATAGGGAACGAACTGTAATTTCTATGCTAAATTTTTTAGACCTCGAAGGTGAAAAAGTGACACTTGAACGCCTGTACAAGTTCAATATGCTGAACAGTCCTGAAATAAGTCACCTTGGGAAAAATCTCATAAGTTCAAATTTGTGAACCCAATTCTACTCAAACCTATGGTGTTGGAAATAGGAAAGAAGAGGCTACCTCAGTTTGAATTTTTAGACACATAGGATCATTACTTGCAGATATATGGTAGAAAAAATATCAGAAAGTTTTGCAGATGAAATTGTAGAAAACTAGGGCATCATATATTTTGCAGTTCTAATCACAGTTGACACTAGATGGATACATAGAAAATTAGTTGCAGTGGAAGCTACTTGTCACTCTAGTACATAATGTTTCAATACATAGAGTATGAAAGGTAGAGGGAGAATCATGCTCCACTTCAAAGGGAGTGACTGTAAAATATCTCGAGGTTTGACATGGTACGACATGATTGATAACTTACTGATGGCTCTAGGATTTTCTAAGAGTAAAGTGGATTCCAACCTTTACTTCAAGGTTGAAGGTGGAATACCATTAATGCTCCTATTATATGTCAATGAATTCTCCCTAATTGAAAAAGGGGAACTCATTAAAGTCGCAAGAAGGTGACTTGCTGCCAAGTTCGAGATGAAGGACTTGGATATGATACACTACTTTCTAGGAATAGAGGTGTGGACGAATGTGGATGGAATCTCCCTTGGACAAGGGAAGTATGTAGTGGAGATACTGAATAGGTTCACCATTATGGACGGCAAGGACATGATCACACCTATGAAATAAAACCTAAAGCTATTGAGTGATGCTTCATCAAATTCAGTTATTGCTACAATGTATCGTCAGATGATTTGGTCATTGATGTTCCTCATGAATATGAGACCAGATATTTTATTTTCTGTGAACACATTGAGCAAGTTCCTGATGGATCCAAGACATACTCACATGGTTGCAAAGTATGCAGTGAGGTACCTGAAGGGTATAGTTGAGTGTGGGCTCAAGTTTGATACAAATCAAAATACTAACCTGCATGGTCATTTTGATTCGTATTGGTAGCGCCAATGAGAATAAGAGAACCTTGGAATGATTCTTCAATTTGAGATCTAGTATGGGTTACTAGTTTGGGAGGATGGAGTTCTGCATGGCACTAAGTACAACCGGGGAAAAATATGTTTCCACTTGGTCGACTATTTGGGAGGTAGTATGTTTCTTTTGAAAGCTACTATTTGATTTGATTGATCTGACTCACATTTTTTTATGATGCAAAGAGGATTAGTGAAGCTCTAGTTTGTGATCCAGATCGAGATCTATCGAAAAAGGGAGTTCTATTATAGTCATTGAGATAGGTTATATGAGCATAAAATCTTCGCGAAGATCGTATGTTTCTCAGATGTAATCAGTCCTAGTGAATATCACAGGTTATTTTTGGACGTAATCAGTCCCGATGTGATTCTATGCTAGAAATGGCTAGAGTGAAGTTTTAGTACTTCGGGGAGAATCTTGGTGTTCTCTAGATTAAGGTTCCCTCAAAGGGGAAGTGATGATTCTGTGAGCCTTTCTGACATGGTGGTATTTTACAACTCCCATGGTCATATGTAAGTGTTGGGGCCTTTCTGACATGGTGGCAGGTTGCACCTCCCATGGTCAGATGTAAGTGCTAGTCCTTTCTGACATGGTGGCAGGTTGCACCTCCCATGGTTAGATGTAAGTGTTGGGAATTTCTAACATGGTGGCAGGATTGGTTCCTCCCATGGTCAGATGTAAGTGTAGTTCCTTTCTGACATGGTGAAGGGATTGCTTCCACCCATGGTTATATTTAAGTGTTGTTCCTTTCTGACATGGTGGAAGGATTAGTTCCTCCCATGGTCATATGTAAGTGTTGTGCCTTTCTGACATGGTGGAATGATTGGATCCTTTGATGGTCAAATACAAGTGTTGTTCCTTTCTGACATGATGGAAGGATTGGTTCCTCCCATGGATAGATGTAGGTGTTGTTCCTTTCTGACATGGTGGAAGGATTGGTTCCTCCCATGATCAGATGTAAGTGCTGTGTCTTTTTGACATGGTGGCAGTATTGATTCCTTCCATGGTTATATACAATTGCTGTGCCTTTCTGACATGATGGAAGGATTGGTTCCTCCCATGGTCATATATAACTGCTGAATATGTGAAGACCTACGTGGAGGCTATGCCTACATCCAACAAGGATGGATCTGTAGAACTTCCTATGATGAGTAGAATTGAGAGATAGAACCATTTTATCAAGATAGAGGAAGCATTGATGATGATCTATATTTGATGATGATCCAGTGATGAAGACTTGGGCTTATGAATTGTGTTGAAATAATACCTTCCTAGTTAAGAGGGAGTGTTTATGTATTTGTAACTTCGAAATGTATTCACCTGTATATTTTATATTGTATTTCATTGTACCTCGATGTAAATGTTTGTTCCTCTGATCAGGAGATTCATTAATATAATAAATTCTTGTAAAGTCATTGAGGTTAACCTTCCATTGTAAGTTGGTGAAATAGTCCCCACAATTGAGTTGAGGATAACCCTTCGATTGTAAGTCATGGTAATAGTCCCCATAGTTAAGGGTTATTAGTGTTATTAGACTCTCCTAGTGAGGTCAGCCGTGTAGAGTAATTGTCAAGTGGGAAACAAGTATAAATAGAGAGTGATACTCTCTATTTGGAACACACACTCACTCAACTGTAGTGCATGTTGAGCCACAAAAATACCATATTTTATTCATCATTTCACATACTGTTTATCACCTTATTCCTATTTTTCCTTCCATAAAACCATTAATATTCACCACTTTCATAAAAAATATGGGCTTATATTACCATTTTCCAAATCTATTTTTTTGAGTGAATTTGTGGTTATTTATTGAGAAAAATAGCATATTTTCATTATACTTTAAAGTTGGATGAGTTTGGTGATTCTTACAGGTGTATTTGAAGACTTTAGCAAGCTCAAAAATCACTACCTAGATTCAAATTCGAATTTCATCTTCAAGATGTGGGCTAATTTCAAGGAGAAGATCATGGAAATGTAAAGAGAATATCTCATCCAATATTTGTTGGAGGATTTGAAGGGATAAGTTGAGAGAAAAGTGGATTTGTTGGAGGATTTGTAGGGATAAGTTGAGAGAATAGTGTATCTGTAATTAGGATCAGTTATCTTGACTTCATGTATAAATAGGACGGCTCTCTTCTCATTTTGGTTAGAGGCCTCTCTAACAGTTTGGTAGTAGAGAACTTGTTCATCTTTTAGATAGTCATGGATTTGATCATGTTGTAATAGATTTCACAATTTAGAATAGATAGTTTGATATCTTCATATTTTGATGTCTTGGTTATGAATTAGTTGTGTTGATTTTATGTGAGCTCACAAGTTAATATTGATTTCTTTATATTAGTTTATTTTCTGCAATCTTATGCTTTCCTCAATTATATTTATTTCACACAATTTTCTGCTTTTCTAGAATAGATTTATTTTTTATTTTCTATTTTTGCAAGATTAATTGAATTTCAGTCACATGTTAATTTTAGTCACCTAGATTAAGTTAGCAATACTCTGCCCCTACACATATTTTGTATGTACCTCACAAGTTTAAGCTCTCTCCGGGTTGACAATTAAATCGTTGGATATATGTTATAACTTGTTCAATTTTTTCCCAACCTTTTGGCATCATTGCCATGGAGGTGCTAAAAGAGATCAGAGTTTAGATAGATAGATAGATTACTTTTACATTACACAGCAAGGGGGAGGGGAAAATGGTAAGATGCAAGGATGAATTCAATGTAGAATTTCTGGGATTTATGTGGTGTAACAGTCAGATGCATCAACTATAGTGGGGTACCCCAAATCCTTGCTGTTCCTTTGTTTTTGCCAGTGTGTTTTTATTTTTCTGCAAAGTATTTTATTTTCTGCAAATGCGAGTTTGTTTTTATTCAAGTTTTCTTTTATAGTTTTGTAGTGTAAATTTTGGATTGATTTCATTTTTGGGATAGCCTTTATTTCATACTAACTTGCTTCTAACTTTGTATCTGTTCATTCTTTGTTTTGTACATATTTTTGTGCACCTTTTTATTTCTTTTTTTTGCACTCATTTTGTGCTACTGTTTTTGTGCTTGTCATGCACTCATTTTTTCTAGTACTTTATTTGATTCCAGTAAAATAATTTTAGGATGAGCATACACCTAGAGAAGATCACCCAAATCCTAGCAGAAGCATGGATCTCCTCTTCTTGATAAGACGAGATCTTAATAGTAGCTAAAAGATTTACTACTCCTGAAGAAAAAGAAGAATCAATGTTAGAAGAATTATGCACATCATATGAGGAGCAATTATGTGAGAAGAAACTCAAGAAGGATGAAGAAGGGATCTCGGGCGATCAAAATCATGAATAATGTCATGCAAATGGAAGCTACATCGAACAATGGATCCAAGTAAGTACTAGTTTAAATCAGATTTGTTTTTGCTTTTGTTTCATTGACTTACATTTTCAGCACTTAGTTTCTCATATTTTTATACATCTTAGATTTCATTTTGTAAAATTAGATTAGATTTTTTTTAGTTTTGTTAGATAGATAGTTACAGTGGCGATTTCACTACACTTAAATTATTATAATTTTTCATTTAGAATAGAGTACGTAGGTTTTAGTTTTTATTTCTCATTTGAAAATTAGTTCTATTTTAATTAACTTTAATGTTTCTATTTTGTTAAAATTTTATTTCTAAATAGTCTTAATTACTATTGTTTTTAATTTTGTTAAGAATTAAAAATAATGTTAATCTTTTAAATCTAAAAAATTTATGAAATTTTTGGTCTCTTTTTATTTTTTTATTTTTCATTTAATAATTTTCTAGTCATCCCAAAAAATAAAAAATAAATGCATTAAGAATTAGTTTCTCTATACAATTAGAAAATAAAATAAGAAAATTTATAAACAAGTAAAAGAATAATAAACAAATAAATAAATATGTATAACAGTTTGCATTTTAATCTTTTGAATCTAAAAGCATTTTTTAAAACTTGTATTAGGAATAGTATAAGAAAGCAATGTTTATTCATTGCACCGAGAGGCTCTTTCTACAGCTCAAATGGGTGAGATGTGTCTCGTCTATAATGGTGACGTGGCACATGCTGGCTTAATAAAAATAATAATAATAAAAAGTAAAAAATTAAAAAAACTTATAACATGTCTTCTTATAACTAAAAAAATAAAAATAAAAAAATAAAAAATATTATACTCATGTAAAAATACAACCATATTAGGGAAATACTTGCAAGCTTACAAATATTAGTAGTAAAATTTTATTAACTTGATTAGTAGAAAGAAAAATTATAAAACCAAGAACATATAAAATTTAATTTAAAATTAGCTAAATTGTAAAACACATTTATGTAATTATATATCAAATTTGAATTTAAAATTTTGTTGACTTGAAACCTAAGCACACATAATGTTAGGAATAAAATATGCGATAGAAAATAAATTACATAATTATAGTTATTACAATGAAATATTACAACCATATTTATAAGGTTCTTTAAATGCAAATACAAATAGCAAGAAACCACGTCCACTAAAACCATGTTCCTTAAACCACTTACATCCTTACTCGTTCCCATGTCAAGGTTAACCCTAACATGTAAATGTTCTTTTTTAGTTATAGAGAAAAACAAGCCATTTCTCAAAAACATTTTTATAAATGTTTAAAATCTTCATTTGATGGTAACATGTTTTTCAAATTCCAATAAATCTAGATTTTAAAATTTTATATGGATTATTTTAACCATTAATTACTCTTAATATTCATTATTAGTTTTAAAGAAAGGAAAGTAAAGCAATTTTTGGAAAGCTGTTTGATTATATGATTATTAATGTTATTCAGCTCATTCTTCTACTGGTATTTACCTTATTTTGAAATTACTTAAGCAAGATGGTCATTTCCCTCCTAAGTAGGAATACTTATTAGACATTTTTGTAAATTAAAAAGGGTTTGCACCTCAAGAGAACTTGATCCCTCTCGGCCCTTGGTAGAACCATAGTTAATATGGATCTATACTGGTTTTAAATTTTAGTTTTGAGTTTTTCTAAAAAATTATAAAACTAGACCTATAAACATTAAAACATTTTAAAATTTCAATATTAAATATTAAAATTAAAAATTAAACATTAATATTTCTAGATAATTATTTTAATATAAAACCTGCAAATTTTAATATATATATATATATATGTAATAAAATAACATATATATAAAAAATCGAAATAGCAGATCAAACAGCTTATTCCTTCAACACATCTTTTGATCTGTCCTTCAACCCATCTTTCAATCCATCCTTTCGACCTATTCCTTCAGTCTATCTTTGATCTGTTCATTCTTCCTTTTTCCAAAACAATCATGTAAACAAAAAAATTAGAATATTAAAAAAAACTAATATAAAGCTATCAGCGTACACATGTATTTTTCATCCGGCTAAACTTCATACCTACAAAAACAATTAAAACAATTAAAAATAAAAATTGAGAATTCCTTTGAGCTGATATGAAGCGAATTGATCTTGTCGTTTCAGAATGATAGTGCCTCTGTAGGGTATATATTTTTTTTTCTCCACCTGATAGAGGAGATTGCGCTCATGTACGGTTTTGGATGATTAACATGATCGTGATTCACGTTGAAGACGTCGAGCTAGGTAGGATTGGAAGCTCTCTAATCCTTAACCGCAACTAACTTATTAAAATATTTAAATGCATCCAACTAATAGTTCAACAAACCATACCAATTTTTGCGCTTAATGTAGAGAGAAGGATATCATTGCCCTGATTTGAAGATCCTGTATGTTCCCTTTTTGGATGGCTAGCAGCCCATTCTATTTTTAGTTGAATTTAATAACTAAACATTCAATAACTAAACATTCAATCCAATGAATGCACTCGTGAAGGCACCAGTAAGGGGAAAATCCCAAATATTCTGGCTAGTTTTATGCCCCTCTTTCTCTCCATAGTTGGAAATTGAAAATGATGAGATTCCCTCTACACATAATTCATTGGAGGAGGCTTCCATCACAAAAGTTAGTTTTAATCTGAAATTTTGGCTATCCACCCTACATAACAATGAAGACAAATACCTATATATGACATAGATTGTTGGATCCATGACATCGTAGTAGGAAATCTTACCGATGGGGAGGAGCTTCAGTTGGTTTCGTTCACCAATTTCAGCCTTCTATCTCGCTCAAGACTAGGAAGGAGAAAAGTGGACGTTGGTCTCCTGGGTTCAAATTCTCAAAAACTTTCCCAAATTATAACCTTTTTTTCTGAATTCTGAATTCTGATCATAAATGTTTGCATATATATATGAAGAAATTAGTACACGAGCTTTACCGACCATATTTTCTAATACTATTGAAATGATAATCAACAGTGTTTTGCAGGAAAGAAAGTCAAGTGTTAGACGAGTAGCTATTGGCAGCTCAGAAGAAGAAATTCCAGGTGTGGATCATACCAAAGAAAACCCATTGTCTAGTGATTCTGAAATGATTGACAATTTAGATATATATCATTGTTTATTATGGGATTTTCACAAGAATAATTGCATCTTAAGCAAAGAGCAAGTGAAAATGCTAATTAATGTTATCCACCTTGAACTTGGTATTACTGAATGTTAACATACCATATCTATGGAAGAGATATAAAAAATCTTAGTTACCTCTCCCGCTCTTTAGCTTTATTTTGTAATGTCTTTCACTAGGGTTTTTTGCAAACAAAGCTATTTTAATACTCTAAGCTCTACTTTCTCCGGTCTTCGTTACCGATGATGAAGAAATAGTTTTTCCTCTTCTCAAATTCCATTGGAACATTATGAAATTATGCTTTTATTTGTATTATGGCATGTTCCAACAAGTACACATGATGGACCAGCCCATGATCCCAACCCCGCGATGATGACCGACTAGCAATTACCTTTTGGCTATGCTTGATTCTTGGATAACCCTCTGACAATTCTCCTTTATATTTCAAGTAGACAATAGCATCCCTATTGAAATCTGGTTTGGCGATTGATCGGACTGTGCCTTGGTTCTCTCTTTGATGAGAAACTGATCATAAAGGAACAATACCCAGTTAGAACCTTTCTCTCAATCCAACCACAACTCAGCGTTGTTCATTATCTCAGCCCAATTATCTGCAAAGTTTCAATCTTTGTGCTATCTCCTTCATATAGGGTGATAATTTTTATCCAGATTGGAATCCCTCGACTCACATGAGAATGTACTTGGCATATGGGTCAGATATGAGATATGACTGTTTAATGATTGATTACCTGTGGAAGAGGTGAAACACTTATTGGCATTCACATTAGGATATTTCTTGATCATCAAACTAAAATTCACATAATCTTTCTTTTGTTACTAAACATATCCTAAGTCTTTAAATGTTTTGGATGTTGTGCATATCTATGAGTGATGTGGTAGAGGACGTGATTTTCTAATCACCTTGCAAAACCTCAATTAGAGGAAATTTCAGCTCAAAATGGGCCTCCTAAGGGAAATTAATAAAATAATAGTTAAATAAATAAAATAATATTTATTAATTTTGGAGGAAGAAAAGAAAAAACTACTTTTTTGTTCGTATTTTCGACATATCTCCTTGTGTTTTTACTCAAATTTCGATTGGGAGAGCTTGTTGGATGCAGAATTAAATTCCACATCCAGCGAGTACCCACTCAGAATACTTTTGATGGGTCTTGCTACCCCAAAAACAATAAATAGCTGAAAAAAATGTGATGATGATATCATCATCATGTTTCTTCAAGTATTTCTTATTTTTTGGGTAGTAGGGACCATCAAAAGTATGTTGAGTGGGTACTCGCTGGATGCAGAATTTAATTCTACATCCAATGAGCTCTCCGGATCGAAATTTGAGTAAAAGAACAAGGAGATATGTTGAAAATACGAACAAAAAAAGTAGTTTTTTTATGATATCTATCCCAAAAATTATATTAAAAACTTGTTTAAGAGGTGCTCCCATTTTTAATTTTAAATCATTTTTATTGGCTAATACACGATGACATGGAATTTGTATTATTTTTGGAAGGACCATTTTAAATTGAAATTTCCTCTAATGTGCGAAATGTTTCATTGAAACATTATAAGCATCAAAATACCACATCTCAGCCAGTCAACCCAAGTGTTGAGATTACTCAAATAAAACATCAAAGGACTGCGCAGCTGCTATTATCTTACCATCTAGGTGTTTCCTTTCTTCTATACTTGCAGTCGTGGGGTTGAGGAGATTTAGACCAGACCTCCCGCCACTACAGATTTAGAGTGAATTGATGTAATCACACAAAATTGAGAAGAAAACTGCAAATCGCCTCAGAGAAAGCCATCTTCCCAAACCCATTAACTAATCATTTCCAGAGGTGTGAGAGTGACAGTGTAGGCTCATTTAAATATGCCTGCCTTCTGACTTTCCTTTCAACCTCATTAGGTGGGGAAATACTCTATTTAGCCTCTATAAGTAAAATAATGCTGAAAGTAAAATAACGGATCCATGCTCCTTTTCTATATCTAGTGTATTCAATGTTTCACTAGCCATTTTTTATAATTAAGTTCATAACATCAAGTGCCCAAACCAATAATAAATTGGCAAAATCTCCAGGGATGATTATCTCAAACTAAAACTCATATATCTCAGTAATGACCTGTAAAAGGATGTTGTATTCAAGCAGTCTATCACCGAGATATAGTGTGAAATAATGAGCTTCACAGCCTATCCTCCCTTTACAAATAACCTAGATTTTTTGGATATTGTCCAGCACAATCTTTCATGGATATTTTTTAGTCTAATTTAAAACCAAAAACTAATAAAGGCCAGCATTCTACTCACCCTCCCACATTTCAATTTAGAATATAGTTGGAAACCTAGTTTCTAAAAAGAAAGATAGCCACACTAATCCTTATATTTTAGGTGATTGTCATTCTGCTTAGCATGGGAAATCCATATATGGTGTTATAGGTTGTATATGTAAGTGAATATCACTTTGTGATTGAATAGAGTGTTATTTATTTTATATAGTAGTGCCTGTTTTTATTAAAAAATCCTAGACTAGAAAAAAAATCAAACCTAACCCAGTAATTTCCAAATTGTAGCGACAACAGATATTTGCCAGAAGTTATTTTGTGCTTATTGAAAAGAAACAACTGGAGGATTGCATGTTGCCACCTATATTAATTAATGAATATCATCTATCTCAGCGTTAAATAACTCTTATGTGATTTCTCTCTTTGATGTTGGTTTAATTTTAATGCTGGCTTTTTTTTCCTTTTTTCACCAACAAGCACATTCATCACCTCATTGGATTACATAATGTGTTGACTATATTCATGTACTTGGTAAGGTAAGTGGTCATGCATACATGCAAGTTATGGGTTTAATTTAATAAATAACTCATGTCTTATATGGCATACCATTAGGTTTGGTAAAAATAGATTTTATATTTTATGGTTAATAAATATTATTAGTGATTTTGAAACAATAATAATATA
>LPNX011197064.1:70507-175071 GCA_001517045.1 Pseudotsuga menziesii | reverse complement strand
CTATAACAATTAAAAATAAAATTTTAGGTTGAACATAAAATAATGTTATAAGTATGCGTCTTTAACATCGGAGGTAGTTGATTCGCAACTAAGCCTTCTTCTTGATTTTTATTTTTGCACAGTGGGAGCTGGCACATCTTTTGTTTCGAGGAGGTAGGCGTATGTTTCAATTTTGTTATGATTTTCATATAAAACATGCTTGCAAATGATTATGCAATATCAAGCTGCATTTCTTTCATTCTTTGTAATTCAGGTACTCATTTATCTAATTAACAAATTTTCATATCTGCTTAAAATGTGAAGGATTATTCAGACCTCCAACAGCATGTTCATTAAGACGGGTACTTTCATGGTTATTCAAACTGCCAAACTTGTCGCTTGTTTGTGTTGGGACGAATTAATGTCGTTTTAATTCCATTGTAGTAGTTTCCCAACCATTTAATTTGACAATCCAAGGTTCATAGGCTTACGAAGCACATGCAAAGTATATGCAGGACTGAAGCAAAATTAAGCTGATCTAAAACCCCATGAAACTAAGACTAATCTAATCTAACCCCCCTTAATCTGAAACACACAATTGCTAATCTAATGCTAGAAGATGAAACACATGGCTAAAAGTAAATTGCATAAAATAAAGACAACATATCAAGATCAACATGACAAAACATGTGAGCTCACATTAACAATAAAGAAATCTTAATTTACATCACAAGAATCAATGACAATTCATGAAAACATCAAAAATAAGATTATGAATAAAAGCTAAGAATTCCCTTCTCCGTATTACAAAGTCAAAACTAACTTCTAAAATTTGAGACTAATCTTCTCCTAATATACTTCTCCCCAAATGAAGATAGAGCACTCTCTTTTATACATGAAGGAGATAACCATCTCATAATGAGAGATCCATTATTCTCTCAACCACTCCAACTAATTTCCTATTATTACAAGGTATGATCCCTTCAAATCATCCACATGTCTCTGACAAATTCTCCACATGTCTCTCATAAATCCAAGATAATATATGCCAACCAAATCTCCATGATCTTCTTGGAATATTCTTTGAATAACTATCTCCTTGAAATGGTGGAGGAGATATTCGAGAATTCTTTTCTTGAATTAATCCTTCACATATTCCTACACATTACAAAGCTCATCCATACTTGAGATATTAATGAAAAACATGATAATTTCTAATATTTTAATCATAAATTCACTTATAATACTAAAATAAATAAAGTGGAAATAATAAGGTGAAACCCACATATATGTATGGAAATGGTATGATAAAAGGTTAATGGGACGATGAAATGTGAGGAATAGAGGAAGATAAAGTGGATGAAAATATGACATTTTCGAGTCTCAACATACTCCCCAACTGAAATGGTTGCATGTCATCATGCAACCGTGTATGGATCTTCTCAAGAACTTTTGGCATCTGAACTTGGCTTTGATTGATGATGTATTTTTAACAATGAATGTTTCCAGGGTGTGAAATACATGAGTAACAACTGGCATTTACTTATGGTTGGTTCTTGTGTGACAACCATGAATATAAAGAATGTTAGTTCTTGTGTTAACAATATTCATTTCATCATTTGTTTTCTAGCTACATAACAATTTAACCATACACTAACTGAAAATGATAAGCTATTAATGTGCATAGAAAGAATCATTGTGCATAAGAAATCCTTTTCTTTATCTTTATGAATCATGCCAATATGTATATCAATGTGTATGAAGCAAAGTGCAATAGAGGATTTGTCGGAAAATAAATACTCGTGAATGGTAAATGACATGAAAAATGGGTGATGGTGGTTAAAAGAATGGAATCATAGTAGTGAGTATGTATTGAATATAGTTCCCCCTCCCCAACTGATGTGGTTGCATGTCATCATGAAACCTAGCATGGGCTGTGAAAGAAATTGGTGGGAATTTTCCAAATTATTCATTGCTAGCATGTAAGGAATTACATGATTAAAGTTTAGAAAACAACATACCCCCATTTACCCATAAAGTAGATGAACGATGCAATAGGAATGTAGCTGATACCACTAGATCATGGAATGTGTAACTGCTACTACAACTGTAGCTGATGGATCATGGGCAGTGAAGGAATTGGAATTGCTATTGCTGAATCATGGAGAATATGTCACGGCTACAGGATAAAAATGTAACTATAAATGTTGTTGCAGCTGTAACTGCTGAAACTATGAAGTGTGAAGTGGAGGAATATAAACTGCTATTGATAAATAATGGAAAATGTGGAAGGAAGAAAATGGAACTATGGTACACTCATAGATTTGAAGTCATGTTTCTGCAACTACTAATGGATTCATGAGAAAGAATGTATAGTCTTCACTCGCTACAAAACCCGATGGGACAATTCTAGTCATGCAGATAAATTTGTCAATGTGGAGCATGAAAAGAAATCATTGGATTATCGGCCATTAATGAATGTTGTTAACCAATGTGAGGAAACTCACCAGTGATTTCAATGAGTGCTAGGGTACCCAAGTACATCTTACAAAGTGAGAATATATGTGCTGATGTCAAGCCACTTGCAAGATCTTAGAATAAAGGGAGATTGACGAATTCCCATGATTATCAGTGAGAGAATGTGCCATTAAGGCATGCAAGCCTCCAGGTAATCAAAATGAAATCTAGTATATATCCTAGATAAGGTGCTGAGGTCGATGGGGCAAGACTTGTTGAAAGGTGGGCCTTAAGGAATCCCACATCAATCAACGTGAGTTGGTATGTAAATATTGGTAGGACTATAAGTGAAAAGATCTCATAGTCAAGCAGTGGATATGGCAAGACCATGTATTCATGGAGGGGGAGTTGGTTTTATTCAGAAGGAAAACTGGGAAGGATAAAGAGGAAAAAATGAACTGAAAAAGATAAGGGGATGTATGTAATTCAAACTGATAAGCGTGTGTGGAGTCATGATAGTTAGGGCTATGAAATAGTGGACTCTGGTACGGATGACTAATGTGCCTTGAAGGAGAAATGTGGGTAAACATTCATGATGCAAAAGGGTTTATGAATGGTTTCTATGTAACAATAAGCGCCATAATTTTTATGATGAGTAACGGCTCCTTCAAGCTATCCCTCAATGCATGTTTTTCAAAGGTTTTGTAATTCTTGAAAAATCACTTTAGCAGCAAAATGCGATCGTCTTTGAACTTGAAACAAAACTTAGTAAAAATTCCTACATGAAACTTAGTAGTGAATATGTATTAAATATAGTTCCCCCTCCCCAACTGATCTGGTTGCATCTCCTCATGCAAACTAGCATGAAACTTGTGAGAAGTTCGTAAAAGAAAACATATTATGCGGAAATAAGTACATAAGCTGCAAAGAAAATGTCAGGAATAAAATGTGTTATACTTGTTTCCGTTGCGCTTCTGGTTCGTCATTGATCGCTGCTTGAAGTGACTCAAAGAAAACAATTTTAGTGTAAGAAACAAAAATCATCATTCCAAAGATGTTTTCAGGAAGTGTTGAGGTCCATTTGCAATTTTTTTCAATTGTTTTTATTTTTATCTTTTAATTGTTTATGATTTTAATATACTTTTTTATTTTTATTTTCTTTCAGAAGTTTTTTTTTTAATTTTTTATTGATTTCTTTTTATAAAACAAAATAAATAATTTATGTAATTATATATATATATTATTGTTTTTGTTTTATTTTTGCAAAACACAAAAAAAAATGCAAAAGGGAAAAAACACTCAAAATTAAAATTATTCGATCTGCCCATTCAACAAAACATTCATTTTTTTTTAAATTTTAATAGCTATAACTACCAGCTGTAATAGCCAGTTGCGACAACCAACTACAACAAGCAGCTGCAACACTTGGCTACAACAGCCAACTGCGATAGCTAGTTGTAACAATGAACTGCGACAACCAACTGCAACAACTAGATACGACAACCATTAGATCCTGCATAAACCATTGTTAACATAAAATACATGCATACCTGCCCCATAAGTATCGATATGCTCCTGCTGTTACTAAACGACTGCTCCACTCCATAATGGATTATTGTCTCCAGCCTCTAGATCTAATCGTGCATGTGTTTCTTAGACTTTTACTATAAATTCATTTCTAATATGTTGCACTGTCAAACCTCACAAGCAAAGAAGCACTTCTCGTGTCTTTCATCAATGTCAATAATCTCATAAGTTTAAATTCATTCTTGTGGCTTTCTATTCTCATGTCTTCTATTTGGCATACACAACATATCATTATTTAATATAGACTATAGATAATTGCACATTTGAATTTTCTGTTAGTTTTCTTTTATGCATGTGAAGTATGTCAACAAAGATTTCAATATAAGGCGTGCTGCTTTTTCAACCTGCTCCCACATACCATCGTAAGATCAAAACAATAAATGAAATACTATTCCCAATAAAACCATAATGTAGAATGATAAAAATAGTTCATTAATACTTGTCTCGTTCATTTAACGGGTACATTGTTGTCATAGTCTGGAAAGCTTGGAAGACTACATCTCTTATCCCAATGGATGGATATATCAACGTTGGGTTGCTTTGGATGATGAGTATTCAAAGCTCTTTCCTCCTTCAAGTTTTACAATAAGGCGATTCCCAGCCAGAATATCAATTTTTATTGGCATACACATAAGAAAATGATTGATTTTCTCCACATCTCAACCTAGCTTCTTATCACACCATTCCTCATGATAGACTCGAGTTTGGATCAATGGAGGAAACAGTTGCACCTCCTATACTAACAAATAATCCAGTGGTAAAGGTATCTAGTACCTTGAACAGGAGAGTATCAAGTTTATAGTCTTGGAGAACACTTGAGTTTCCTTAAATTCTGTGTGGAGAAGATTTGTAGTCAATACCCAATAAAATTCATATGTGGTGACTTTAACCATTTCTTTGGCTCAATCATTGATCATTTGAATGCATCCTTCTTTGTTCCTTTCTATTATTTTTATCAGTTCTAGCAAATTCAATCAACTACTCATTTTGTGTGCATTTTCCACCTTTCAAACTGCATGCATTTTCGTCATTAACATCATGCATCTCATCTCTATTTGCTTGGATAATACAGTAACTTGCAGGCATTTTGTTCCAATATTAGTGGGCATGTGCATATTTCTTCTATACTTAGGAAAATTTCAATGGTATGGGCATCTTCACCATATCTGCAGGCATCTTTTCAAACTTTGCAAGCATTTTCTTTCACCACTTAATTATTCTTCCAGACTTATTTATTCCTATGGGCATTTACATTTGATATTCTTGCATTTATTTAAATGGTGCAGGAGTTTTATCAATGCCTAGTGCTAATTTCTTATGAGTGCATGCATTATTCTTCATTAGCTATGAACATTCAAAAGCTTATTTCAAGACTGGCAATTTTCTCTCTTCCTACAAGCACTTTACACCATAATGCAGGCATTCTCTCAATCATGTATGCATTTTCCTTCTTTATTTAATTGCATTTTTCTCGTGCCTGCAGGTCTTTTAGTGTGTGTGTTTCTCCTCCTTTGTGAGAATTTTGAGATCTAGCGGGCCTTAAATAGGGTTGAGAGCATATATCCTTGCATGTAGCAGGAATTTATGGAAGTCTTCAATCATTTAGGCAGGAAACATAAGCTAATATTTTCTTGCTTCATCCACACATACCCTCATTCATCACTTCACATAAATGTTGTATATTGTAGATAACAATGAAGTAATACTGAATGCATGCTTTGCTAAGGATTCCTTGCATTGTTAATGCTCTTAATGCTAAAAAAAAATACAATTTTGACAGTGAGTTATTTTCTGCCAGCAAGATTCTTCATATAGATTGTTCCCAACATTGTCACTATGGTAATCAATATAATTTCAAAGTAAAAACTTCATTTAGAAGTGGAACACATTTGAAAACTGCCATTTTATCAAAGGTTTTTCTATTTCCCTTTATCGTTCTGTGCACCAAAAGAGTTAGCCAATTTGCAAAATCACAATGAACGCTTTCAATAATTATTCAATGTACAAATGACATAGATCCAACACATATTCATACAGAGAGCCATTCATCATTAAATTTTGGTTTTTAGATGGAAGCTTGTTCTGTGTGTTATAGACATTTTTAACAGTTTTGTTAGAGAAAGACAGGCTCCAATAGTTTTTCAAATGTCGGTGATTTACATGCCCATTCCCACAAGAGACTCATATCTCATCTATCATATTTGTGATAGATATGAGACTATTCCTTCAATTAAAAAAAAATGAATTCAACTCATTCTTTGCTAATGAGTTTGACTATGTTTCTGCCACATTGAAAACCGGCCATCCTGAAATCTCGTATTTTCATGTTCAAAAAAATGTGAACTGATCCCAAACCAAGTAGAAAATTCAAAATCCGTTCAAGATTCATCTAAATGAGACCATTCTACATAAAAACCATGTTCCAGATTTTTGAAATTCTTCACGGTTTGCTCACAAATTGCAGTCGAAGTTGACAGTCTATAAATAGACATCAATTGACGGAAAATTTCGGATTGATAATTTTAGGTCTGCAAATGGTTGGGCGGGGTAAACCTTATATGGACTCACTTAATAGTGGTTGTTACATGAGAGGTCTCTTCTGAGGGAATTCATAATATGTCAAGAAGAGATTACATTAGATGACAACATTGATATTGCAAGTCATGGAAACCTAATGAATGAAGAATAAGGTGGAAGAGATAGTGACAAGTGCCAGGAATAAAAGATTTATAGTTAATGCATGGCATCGATGTCGGGCATGAACAACGACATAAGTTTGATAATTAATTACTGATATAATAGCCATGCTCATTTGGACTTTTATAATGAGCTTGAAGCCATCACTCAAATTGAATTCCATCCACATTCTCACATACCTTGGTAACTTCAGCTAATTGGTGACTCTTATTAATCCATTAAATGAAAGCAAGGTAAACTTGGCAACCAAAAAGACATAAGTGTCATTTAAATAAATATATTGAGGGACAACATGGTAAGAAACATAATGCAATCATGCCTCTACTGAATTGATGTATGAACCAATCGAATGTCTAACAAAGTAATCACCTTCACTACCAAATTGTGCATAACATAACCTTTTTCGTGTCATGAGTTTGCGAGACCGCAGAGGTAGAATATAGAGCATGACGTTGGAAGATTTTGACATCTACAAAGGACATTGGGTGAGTGAAACCTTACCTTCAAATAGAAGAAATCAGAATTATTTCAATAGTTAAGATGGAAAAAAATAGATTTCTATTATTCAAAGGTTGTACTTATTAGACATGTATTTATTCTCCACGCATCGAATCTAGATTGAATCGGGTGCCCCGAATAAGCCAAAATGTGGATGATATCTAATCCTCAGTATTTATCCATAGATAATTCACTGGCCAGGCGAGCTCCGTAGTTTTCCTGAAAGATAAGGCATCTATATAATAATTTCAGAATGAATGAACCAACCAACTGGAGCCTAATATTTTTATTCAGTTGAATGTGCAACTCTTAGGCAGTGATTATGTGGGAAATTGATCATATGACGGAAGAGTTGAAATGGGGTTGTTGTATATTTATTCAATTCCTTCCGTTTTGGATGGAGCTACAACACTCACCTAACTACCCAGGCCTAGGAAAGTAATGATCAATTTATTTGTTGCGTGTATTTCTCCATGATTGAGATCTTTTCAGCACGTCACCATTTGGTTAAGATGCTCGCCAAGATGGACAAGAGAGCTAACTCTTCCATTTCATTATTTATTTTTTTAAGTAGATTTAATTCAAGGTGTGATGGATAAAGGCGAGAAGATGGAAGACACTAGAACCATAAAAGAGAAGATTCATTGTGCCATGTAGTGACTATTTCAGCGCGGAATAGTTATTGTATTAATTGTCTATTGCTTTGTAGGTTTAAACCAACAATGAACCAAACCAACACAAAGGTGGAGTGGTTAAAACAATCAAACATATAATTTTATGCACGCAAACCAAAACTGAATCAATCCAAAAGTTTAAAAAATGAGAATATCGCATGTGTGATATTGTTTCAGGTGTGTTTCAACTATTGTTTCGGCATTGTTTCAGCTTGGAAAACGCAGCTTTATCTTGTATAGCACATTTTGAGTGAGGTAATGTAATCATTCATGATATATTTTCACAATTTCTAGCATGACAAAACTTGATTCACTCTCAACCCGTATTAAATTGCAAACCATATCTATTTTATGTTTCTCAGGAAAATAAAAGAATTTTGAAAATTCTTCTCGTGAACTTATTGAACTATAGGATGAAGGATGAAGGCAAAGAGATGGCTTCAATTCCAACTGAGGAGAAGCTTAAAAGGCATGACACTGCTTCAGCTATTGTATCAGCTTGGAGTTACATTGTTTCATCTTTGACTTGCAGTTATTATAATTTTCAACGACTATTAGTTTTAGTTTAGAATGAATTTGCCATAGTTTTATTTTACAAATTTAAAAAAAAAGTTTTAGCAAATGGATAAAATTAATTACAAATTAAAGATGAGATCAATTAAGCATGTTGAAAAACATTTTTTATTCATTCCTGAAAAATTTAGAAAACATCCTACTTTTTTATCCTCATGATTGCACGAAGCACGAAGGAGAGCATACTTATTCTGCGTGAAAGAAAAAAAACTGAAAATAAAATCATGCCTACTCTATGCTAATTAGGAATTAGAAAACAATTATGTGCACTTAAATATCCAGTGTAGACATTCACGTAACAGCAATAAGAATATGTTCAATGTTAATTATGCAAATAGAATATGAGGATAAACAAAAATGTGTGAAATTAATTGTTGTGACTGTGAATTAACTAGAAAAAAAGAAAAACTAAATTGTTCTAAGCTCGTACTCACTTGAAACCAGCATTCAATAAGGATTTTGTAGGCATAGTTCTCACTCCTCAGATCATGGTGCAACTCCTCGTGGTCCTCCTCGATCTCCTGTTTTCATGTTTGTTCTCCACCAAAGTGCAAGATTTCTCAAATGTTGATTCCTTATTTGTTGCTAGAGGAGTAATTAAGCTCTTGGCTGCTTTCAGGATCTCTTCTTCATGAGAAAAAGAGATCCCTACTTTTGCAAGGATCTGAGTGAGCTGTTCCAATCTTAAACTCATTGTTAAATCATTTTGAAAAGGGGATTATTACAGCACCCAAATCTAAATGAAAAATTTAAATAAACACCCTTGTTGAAACAAATTTAAAAAATGTTAAAATTCCATATGCTAAGCTAGATCATCAGTATTTAATTTCAATTTCATAACAAAATCATATAAATAGGATTACTAAAAGAAACAATATCACAAGAACAACACATATTTATCTTGCGAAAGCCCTAAAGGGAAAAACCCAGCAAAATCTTCCTCAATATAGAAGCCCCAAAAAGATAAAAGGTAAAACCAAAAGACTGATCCTCCTCCTTCTCTAGCTACTTCTCTCTCTCTCACTAATGCGCTACACAAGTGAGTGTGTGTGTTCCAAATGAGGAGCGCCACAGATCTATTTATATTCTTTCATTCACTTAATAATTAATTCAATTATGTAGGCTCGAGTAATCCTAATTTAATCTTGTAGGCTCCAGTAACCACAAATGGGGTACTGATGACCCAACTTACAATTTTAGGGTACTTCCTCATGACTCTTATTAGTTCTCTCGATTAGAAACATCAGGGTATAAATAAATACAATTAGTTCTCCCAGTAGGACCATCGACGACCACAAAAAATACATATAGAATATTCTTTGAAGTTATAATATTTCAACACTCCCCCTTAACGAGAACAATATTCTACAACAACAATATTAGGAGAGAGCGGACATCATTAACATCATCAAGGTGACACATCCATAAATTATTGGAATCTTTTCAACATCATATAGTATTCATATTCAATCTTCAACGACAGCAACACTTTGACCACTTGATTGATAACATCATCATCAACACTTTGACCTTTAGATCAGCAACAACATCTTCAGCACTTTAATCTTTAAATCAGCACCAACATCTTCAGCACTTTGATCTTTTGATCAGCAACAACATCTTCATCAATTTTACCTTTCGATTAGAAACATCATCATCATCATACTCTGATCGTTCAACCAACAACATCATGATCAACAACATCATCATCATCATACTCTGATCTTTCAGTCAGCAACTTCATCAACATACTTCGAACTTTCGAACAACAACATCGTCATCATCATCATACTCTGATATTTCAATAAGTACATCATCATCATCACACTCTGATCTTTCAATTAGTATATCATCATCATCACACTCTAATCTTTCGATCAGTACATCATCATCATCACACTCTAATCTTTCGATCAATAACATCATCATCAGCAATAACCTACAATCCACATCATGAAGACAAAAGTATTCGGATCACTTTTGGACCTTAGTCTAGGGATGATACAATCCTACAACATTCTCGAGGACCGAAGCCTCCGGATACCTTTCTGAACCGAAGTTCAAGGATGATACAATCCTGCCACATTCTCAGAGACTGAAGCCTAATCCGGATACCTTTCTGAACTGAGGTTCAAGGATGATGCAATCCTACCACATTCTCAGGGACTGAAGCCTCTGGATACCTTTTTGAACTGAAGTTCAAGGATGATGCAATCCTACCACATTCTTGGGGACCGAAGCCTTCAGATACCTTTCTGAACTGAAGTTGAAGGATGATGCAATCCTACCACATTCTCAAGGACCAAAGCCTTTGGATACCTTTCTGAACTGAAGTTCAAGGATGATGTAATCCTACCACATTTTGAAGGACCGAAGCCTTTAGATACCTTTCTGAACCAAAGTTCAAGGATAATGCAATCCCACCACATTCTCGAGGACCGAAGTCACGTGATCATTTCTGGACATATGTCTTGAAGTGATACGATCCCTCTTCATTCTCAAGGACCGAAGTCATCGGATCACTTCTGGACAAATGTTTTGGGATGATACAATCCCTCTTAATTCTCAAGGAACAAAGTCACTAGATCACTTTAGGACAAATGTCCAAGGATGATACAATCCCACTACTACATCATTGCTCCCCCTTTCGGGGATGGTCTTTCTTAACAACACCAAGCTTGTCACAAAAGTATTCAAACTTTACTCGATATAGGGGCTTTGTCAACACATTAGCAACTTCTTCATCAGTACTTACATACTAGAGCTTTATGGCTCCCTTCTGCATCATATCTCGAATGTAGAAATACTGGATTTCTATGTGCTTCAATCTTCCATGGAACAATGGGTTCTCTGTCATATTTATACAACTTTGGTTATCACATAGAATCACGGTAGTATTCAAATCTAGGTTGAATAAACTTGACATCAGCTTTCGAAGCCATATGGCTTCACAACTAGCAGACCAAGCTGCTATATATTCTGCTTCACCTGTGCTAAGAGAAACAATGGATTGTTTCTTGCTAAACCATGAAATCATAGCATATGCCAGACTATAACATCCACCTGATGTGCTTTTCCTATCCGAGACACTTCCAGCCCAATCTGGATCAGTGTAGCCATACAATCTGTACTCATGGATACCATCATAGTATAGACCAAAGTCTATATTCCCTTTCAGATATCTCATCACATGTTTTGTAGCTGCCAGGTGAACTCGTCTAGGTTGAACTAGATATTGACTCAGAATTTTCACAACAAAACAAATTTCAGGTCTAGTATTTGTTAGGTACATGAATGACCCAATGATCTGTCTGTATTGAGTCACATCCACTAACTCTGATGAGTCATCAGCTAACAACTTCAGGTTGGAATCCATGGGTGTCGCTATGGCTTTGCATTCCAACATATCAAATATTTTCAATATCTCTATTGCATACTTTCCTTGGTTAAGAAAGATTCCTTCTGAACCTTTCCATACTTCTAGACCTAGGAAATAATGTATTAACCTTAGGTCTTTCATCTCAAATTATTCGGTGAGTTTCTTCTTGCTTCCCATAATCTGTTTATCATTCCCCGTCAAAAATAAATCATCTACATATAATAGTAGTATGATAGGTTCATCTTCTATAACCTTTAAGTAAATCTTAGTATCGACATTACTCTTGGAAAATCCCATGCTCATCAAGAAACTATCTATCCTTCCATACCAAGGTCGAGGAGCTTGCTTTAGGCCATATAGGGCCTTCTTCAACTTGCATATGTCAGTATGTCTATCTTCAACTTCAAATCCTTTTGGTTGTTCTATGCATACTTCTTCTTCAATCACACCATTTAGGAAGGTTGTCTTCAAATCCATCTGGTGTAATTCCCACTTCATCATGGATGCAACTGCCATGATAGTTCTAATTGAAGTATACCATGCTACTGGGGAAAATGTCTCTTCATAATCAATTCCCTCTTTATGAGAGAAATCTCTAGCCACAAATATTGCTTTATACTTCTCAATACTTCTGTCAGCTGCATTCTTTATCTTGTAGATCCATTTGGAGGATACTACACTCTTTCCTTTTGGTTTGGGAGCTATATCCCATACATCATTCTTCATTATTGAATGGTATTCTTCAGTCATTGCTTCTACCCATTCTTTCTTCTGTATCACTTCTTCGTAGTTTGTAGGTTCTTGATCTACAAGATCACACATCAAAGCTACATAGTTGGAAAAAGTCTTAGGCTTCTTACTTACCCTTGTGGAGCCTTCAGGAGCTCCGTATCTTTCTGCCTCTTGTATAATCTCTCTTTCCCAAGCAGGCTTTATCTTTCATGACATCTCCATTGTAGGAGGTTCTTGTGGTTCTTCCATGTCATGTTCTTCAGTAGCTTCATCTTCAAGGAGACATGTAGTTTCTTTATTTATGAAAGGTGTCTCTTCCTCATACACTTCTTCATGTTGGCACTTCTTCGATCTCTTGAGGGTTGCCTCTTCATTGAATTTCACATCTTGACTGATTTCCATGTGATGGAGTCCAGTAATGTAAATTCTGAATGCCTTGGATACTTCACAGTGTCCAACAAATATCCCCTTCTTTCCAGAAGGGTCTAACTTGGTTCTTTTCTCTTTTGGTATGTCAATATATACGGGAAAACCAAATATTTTGAGGTGACTTACCTCAGGCTTCTTTCCTGTGAACATCTCTTCTAGAGTCTTGAATCTAAGAGCACTATGAGATATTCTATTCTGTACATACATAGTAGTTCTTGTTGCTTCTACCCATAGACGCATTGGAATATCTTGATCATATATCATTGTCTTCACTGCCTCCATGATGGTTCTGTTCTTTCTTTCCACAATCCCATTCTGTTGAGGATTGTAGGGAGTAGTTAGTTCCCTATTGATTCCAACATCTTTATGAAAGGCTTCAAACTCTTTTGAGGTATAATCTCCACCATTTTCTGATTAGAGTGTCTTTATTTTCTTGTCCGAAAGAATCTCTATCAAGGCTTTGAATTCTTTGAATGTCTCAAACACTTCACTCTTTGCTTTCAAGAAGTATATCCAAGTCTTTCTTGAATAGTCATCAATAAATGTGATATAATATTCAAAGCCACTTAAGGATGTAGAACACATTGGACCACACAAATCTGAATGAATCAATTCCAACGTACCTTTTGTTTTTGTTTTGCTCTTCGAAAATGGATTCTTGATGTTCTTTCCTTTTGCACATCCATTAAAATTCCTTCATGATTGATCTTCATGTCTGGTAATCCTATCACTACTTTGTTCACATGAGGTAGAGCCTTGTAATTAATGTGGGAAATCCTTCTATGCCATAGTTCACTAGGGTCAATGGACTCATGAACAAAGGTTGTTTTTGAGTTCCCCTTGAGTTTATACAAGCATCCTTCTTCTTCACCAATGATGACTGCATCTTCAATATTCTTTCCTTTGGGCCACATGAGTACTTGACCATCTATGAAAGCAACTCTGAATCCTTTCTTATCTAGAGATAAGATAGAAAGTAAATTATTTTTTAGACCAAGTGCATATAATACATCTTTCATCTTTATGGGATTACCTTAATCAAGTTTGTAGCTTGCATCACCAACTCCTTTGATCGGATATTGATAGTCATCACCCAAGGATACTTTTTGAGGAGATCTCTTTTCTTCAAGTTTGGACAGAGTTTTATTTTGTCCTATCATGTGCTTTGAAGCACCACTATCAATAAGACAAGTGTCTTCTCTAGGTGTTACAGACCCAGAGAGAGAAGAGAATAGTACATACTCTTCTTCTTGTCTTGCTTTCTTTCTTGGGGGTCCTTCCTCTTCTTCTTCTTCATCCTCATCTTCAGCTAGATGAGCATGATGTCTTTTGTTGTTGTTGATTCTCTTTTTATTTTCTTTCCTCTTCATAGGAAAATTTTGGGCAATGTGTCCTATCTTATCACAATGAAAACATTGAAAACTAGAGTAGTCTTTATCTGGAGGATTTTCCCTTGTTCTTTGGATTCTTTTGGGAGGTTGAGACTCCTTGAAATTTATTCTCTTAAAATTATATTGAATTCTTCTTATATTGGTGTGAGTGGATAGGGATTGATCATATTCCTTTAGTAAGGATTCTCTATTTGACACTCTAGTCTCCTCTTGAATACATTCTTCCCATACCACATCAAACTTCATGCTTTCTTTTCTAGCACACATCATCTGGATGAAAGATTCCCATAGTCTAGTGAGACCATTGAGAGCAGTCATAACCATTTCATCTTCATCAAGCTTATCTCCAATAGCTTCTAGTTGTTCTTTGATTTGAGAAACCCTTATGAAGTAGTCGTGTATGGATTCTCCATGACTCATATTGGTGCTCTTCAGTTGGGCTCTTAGATTCATATTTCTATTGATGTTTCTTCCCTCATATATTCTGGATAGGGCATCCTACATTTATTTTGGAGTCTTCTTGGATGAAACTTGAGGGATCAAGTGATCCTTGATAAAGTCAGCAATAATCCTTTGTACCCTAATCATATCCTTCTTGTGCTTCTCCTCGGCTTCAGCTTCTTCAGGTTCTCCAACTTATTCTTTGATATACTTGTCAAGATAATTCTATTGGAGAATGAGACCAATCCTGTATTTCCATGCTCATAAATTCTCTATGCCTTCTAGCTTGTCCTCAATATTAGTGCTTGGGGCCATCTTATCAGAAAATCACAAAAAAAATGAAATTCCACATAATGAGAAACTGAACTTACCAGGAGATGTGCTTGACTGAGGTGAGTAGACTAGTGTGTTTGGTTTCTGGAGATCTCAAGTCTTCACCTTCCAAATCATACTTGCAAGATTCAGCTTTTGCAGCTTCCAGTTGTTTTCTGGTTCAGCAGTTTTCTGGTGTAGCTGTCAAACTAGGGTTTGAATTTCCTGTTGGAGTATCAGGTACCTCCACATGGTATAATCATCACACCTCTAGCAATATAACAACAAGTGGACTAACTACCACTCCTGATGATTGGGCCTTGTGCTGGGTTTCAAATGTTCACCAACATCTGCAGGTTTTGGTGTGACGGAAAACCTTACATGGTATCAGAGCATAGGTATCAAGTTCAATTCCCCTGAGCTACGCTGGAGGCAGAGTGTTGGAGTATCAGGTACCTCCACATGGTATAACCACCACACCTCTCGAAATATAAAAACAAGTGGATTAACCGCCACTCCTGGTGATTTGGCTTTGTGCTGGGTTTCAAATGTTCACCAACATCTGTAGGTTTTGGTGTAATGGAAAACCTTATGTAACACCCCAATTTTGACCCCGTTGCATTAGATTTATATGATGATGTATATATTGTAAATGATCATGGTGTGGAGCTAAAGGCCAAGGCCCCACCTTTGATCAGTTATGCTATGTTTTGGATTTAAATTGTCACCGATGGTATATCGGGGCATGCAACATATATTATGTTGGTCATCATGCAAATACGCATCTATAATTAATTAAATGAATCTGACCAGCTACGATCGCAGCAACTAAAATGAGAAAAGGGCATGATTTTCCCAAGGATAAGGATGTGGGGGAATTTGTCAAACCTTGGCCAATGGGGTGAAAATCCATGTGTCTTCTTACCTTGTTTTATCCCAACCACTTTCATTAAGAAAGGCTGCTGGTGGTTGAGGAAGTTAATGGTTTTGGGAGTGGGGTGGCAGGACTGTCAGTCCTCACCCACATGCACACTCCACCACAGTTGACTTCACTCATGGAGGAAATCCGTCCCTTCCCACGACGAGCTAAAAACACTCACGCACTCCCCTTTCACGCACTACTGGTTTTCTGTCCATCCATGCACTCTCCAATTTTGGGACCTCACGATTTTGCTGTCCATCCCTCACACAGACATTTTTCCACTCTCCCCACAACTGGGCAAAAACGCTCACGCAGTTGCAATTCGCATCCCCTCCATTGCTGTGCATTCTCACGCAGACGGATTCCTTCCCGTTTTTCGTCTTCACGCACAGGATTTTGCTAGATTTACCCACACAGTAGTTTTCTTCCGCGGATTGGTGAATAGTGTGGTCGTATCCTTTACTCACGGGCTGATTTGTGGGTTTGGCATTGTGAATGTTCATGCACCGGTGGGGAGACTGTAAAATTCGTCCCCAGTATGGTCTGCGTACATTTTCCCCAGCAGTTTTGGTTGTGCAAAAATGGGCCTTTGTTTCCCCACGTCGTGAGCTGTGTTTGCTATTACGTTTGGGGACTGTGGCAGAAGGTTTGAAGTTGTTTTTCCTGTTTAAGCTGTGACAGCTAAATTAATTGCCTGAGTGCAATGGTTGGTCTTCGGACTGTGAGAGGAGCAGGGATGTTGGCTTAGATTTGCTTGATAAACCTGGTGGTTGGAAACCACACAGACAGAGCTAGAGGGTTGGCCTTCTTCTCCATCACCCCTGAATAGCACTGGAAGGGAATGCAGGGCCTAAGGGACTGTGTAGCAGATAAGGGACTGATTCCTTATGTTGGGTGTGTTTGGGTGTCTTAGAGGTCAGGATAGTTCTAGTGAAGGTGTTCTTGGCTCTGTAATGAGCTCACCAGCTTAGCAATTTGCCTTCTCCAGCTCCTTGGTGGCCTGATAAAACCAACTGTGTTGCCTTGGCTGTGTTTGTATATTCTTGGCTATGTGTAAGCCTGCTGTTCCCTTATTCCTTGGAGAATCATGCCCAGATTGGGGGTGGCAGTGCTACTGAGAGATTAAGGAGCACGTTGGCCTATGGTTGGGTGGAACGTTGCAGCGACGTAGATGGTTGCGGATCAAGTTACTCATAAGATAAGTGATATTGTTCATTATACTTCTACAAACTTAATTTCTATTAATGAAATGATGAACATGTTGAATGCATCCATGACTGAATGCTGTTGGTTTCCACTGTGTATGAGGAATGCTTGTTTGAATGTATGATGTTTCCGCTGTGTCTAAAAGATGATTGCATAAGTGCATGTTTTACTTCAACGCATTTTCCTTCAGCATTCTGTTTCAGCAACTTTGGGTATGCATATGTTCATGGGGCTCTTAGCCCAGGTGTTGGGAGCTTGTAGTCGCGTCCTCTTCACCGGTCGGAGGCATGGGGACGCGACACCTTACAGATTCAACCTTGCCATTGGCCTGCAAGTAGTAGGGTGTTGATTTGTCATGGTGAAAACCTAGTTTAGAACTTAATTCCAACATCATCTGGTTCCTAAAATTAGAACTATGATCAGTCACAATGGCTTGAGGGACTCTGAATCTAGCAATAATGTGATTAAAAATAAATAGGGCAACATTTTTTCCATCTTTAACATATGTAAGCATAACCTCATCCCATTTTTTGAAATAATCGATGGCTACAATAATGTAACCATGCTCCCAATTGAGGTAGGATTACAATGCATGAAATATATTCCCCATTTCGTAAAGGGACCAACAACAATGATGGGATGGAGTAAAAATAGGTGGGTGTGCTTTCTAGATTAGAAAAGATGATAGAGTGAGCAATTCTTCACAACTTCCATACAATATTTGGAGACTGATGGGTAAAAGTACCTAGTGTATAGGATTTTCTGAGCAATATCCATCCCGAAAAATGAGTTCCACAAGCTCTAGAGTGACAATAATTCAACACATATTCATCCTCGTCATGATTTAAACAACGTCTCAAAATAGAATCAATGTCACGATAATACAATGTATCATTAACGATAAGGTATTACTGGGCGTGGTGGAAAATACAACAACGCTCGTCATGATTTACCTTCGACCAAAAGCATTGAGTTTGGAGATACAAAATGAAATCACCGTATGAAGGGTCATATGTACTAATGAGGAACAAATATTCATCAGGAAGTGAATCAATGGGCTAAGTTTCCTCAGTAATATAGGAATATCACAAAAAAGCTCAATGAAGACTAAAGAGTTCTTTGAATTGGATTTGGAAAATTCTAATTCAAACTCATGGAGAATGGCAATCGAACGAGAATACTTTCCCCCTAGTACTTGAAGAGTCAAGATGTAGTACAAGGGGTTAGAATATGGATATATGGTCTTTGTGTGGAGCAAAATGTATTGACAAAACTTATGGACTGTGATGAACGTAGCCAGAACTAACTTCTCAACATGTGAGTAATGGGTTTCAGAGTCAAGAAGACTCTTACTAAGGTAATATAGAACTGTGCTCTTGGTTTTTATCGTTGGTTTGAACCAATACTATGTCGATAGTAGTAAGAGATGCAGCCACATACAAGGAATAAGCCTTAACATAATCAGGTAGTTCCAACATAGGAGTGTATGTGACAACATTATTGAGAGTATCAAATTGATGTTGTGCAAGATCCTCCCAAACTAAGGGTATATATTTTTTAAGCCAACACATGAAACCATGCATTTTTTGGCATAGTTGCATACAAAATGACGCAAGAATTTTTCCTTCCCTTTTAAACTTTGAATTTCAGTGATGTTGGTAGGAAGTGGCAGGGCCAAAATAGCCTCAATCTTTAGAGGATCTATATGGATTCCATCCTTGGAAACAATGAATCCAAGCAATCATCTTGTCTCAACACAAAAACAATATTTATGTGGATTTAACCAGATGTTGTAATTGTGACATATAATAAAAATGTATATTAGATGGTTAACATGGTTTTCTAGATGGACAACATGATGTTCTCGATTCTACGAATGAGCAGGTCGATCATCAAGATACAATTCCACAATATCTTTGATGTCGTGGAAAGAATAAGACATGGCATGTTGAAATTTAGCGCCAACATTTTTCATACCAAAAGGAAATTTATGATAGGAAAAGGCTCCCCATGGGAATATGAAAGTCATATTATGTTGATCGAAAGGAAGTATCTCTATCTGATTGTAGCCATAAAAATCATCCATAAATGTAAATATAACACTTCCATCACATTTATCGATGATTTGATTGATGTATAGAGTAGTGTAGTTGTATTTTGGAAAATCCCTATTAAGGTATCTGAAATTGATGCAAACCATACTTGTACCCTATTTTTTGGTAACATGAACAATGTTAGAAACCCATTATGTCAATGGAATAGGATAAATAATCCCATCCATAATAATTTTTTCAACTTCTTATTTTATGGTTTTTTCTTTCCATGGATGTACTTGATGTAGTTTTTTACAAACTAGCTTATCGTCAGGGTAAGTATTGATCTCATGAACGACAATTGAAGGATCAATCTCTGGAATCTCTTCATAGCTCCAAGTGAAAACATCTCAAAATTATTTAAAAAGGGTTGTATAAGTTTCAACTTCCAAAGATGAATAGTTCTGGCCCAAATGGATGTGTTCAATAACTGCAAGTTTCACCAATACATTTATTGATGTGGTATTAGTAATATTTCTCAAATTACCTTTGGACTCAACATTTTGTATGAGTACAAGTGATTGAGAAGAAATTACAATATCAAATGAAACAACGACTCAAAATTGCCTTCTACCAATTGGTAATGGGGAAGGAAAGAAGATCGATGGTGATTGTCTTTCCAAGGAATCTCATCTAAAGAAATAACCATTCATAATGAATTCATCTGATGGAAGGGGTTGTAAAATATAATCTAGATATGGGTAGGGGGAATCTAACCAATATGGCATATGGTAGGGGTTTGATTCCACCACAAGGTGATCATTAATACTGGGGTCATAAGAGGTGGATTAAATGGCCTGGTAAATTTCTTCAGATGTAGTCAAAGGTACTGAATCGACAATTGATTTACCTTTTATTGAGCTATCATGACTTGAAGAGATCATGTTCACATATGCGACCTACATAAAAGGAGGATTTTTTTTAATGGAAAGGCTCCCATTGGCGAAGAGTCTTTAAGAAGGCCTACTCCAATGTTCTTATATTGCGTGGTGGAGGATACTAAAAGTGGAACATTGTTTGCAGATTTAGAATCTGTATATAGAGAAAAAAAATCCAATTGGTCGATAGTAACAATATTCCCTTGGAATGGAAATTGGACTATGCGAAATATGGATAATGCAAATTCCTACATGGCATAGAACCAATTCCTACCAAGGAGGATATTGTAATCTAGGGGATAATCAACACCCTCAACATGGATGGATAATGATTTCCCCACTATTTCTATCAATAAGGATGACACTAATCCATAGGGTTGAAAACCAAAACCATCAAATTCCTTGCTATATTTTTATCGTTTAATCAATATGATATAGGATCTTATATGAGATAATAACATGCACACCAATAATCACAAGAGACACGAGACATAAAGAGTTTTCCTCGAGGAAAACATAAAGGAGAAAACCCCATAACTTCATTCGATATAGAATGAGAACCAATAGAAAAATTAAAACCCAAAGACACAAAGATGATCTACAACAACTGTTCTCTCTCTCACTTGTGCGAGCTCCTCTTCTCTCACTCATGCACTGTTGGGGAAAACATTAAACAAGTTATAACATATATCCAATGATTTAATTGTCAACCCAGAGAGAGCGTAATCTTGTGAGGTACAGACAAAATATATGCAGGGGCAGAGTATCACTAACTTAATCTAGGTGACTGAAATTGAATTAAGCTTGCAAAAATAGGAAATGAAAAATAAATCTAATCTATAAAAGTAGGAAATTGTGTGAAATAAATATAATTGCAGAAATCATAAGATTGCAGAAAATAAACTGATATAAAGCAATCAACATTAACCTGTGAGCTCACATAAAAACAACACAACTAATTCATAACCAAGACATCAAAATATGAAGAGATCAAACTATCTATTCTAAAATATGAAATCTATTTCAACAGGATCAAATCCATGACTATCTAAAAGATGAACTAGTTCTCTACTACCAAACCACTAGAGAGGAATCTAACCAAATGAGGAGAGATCCCTCCTATTTATACATGAATTCAAGATAACTGATCATAATTACAAATCCACTATTCTCTCAACTTATCCCTACAAATCCTCCAACCAATCCACTTTTCTCTCAACTTATCCCTTCAAATCCTCCAATAAATATTGGATGAGATATTCTCTCGACATTTCCATGATCTTCTCCTTGAAATTAGCCCACATCTTGAAGATGAAATTCGAATTTCAAGCTAGGTAGTGATTTTTGAGCTTGCTAAAGTCTTCAAATACACCTGTAAGCATCACCAAACTCATCGAACTTTAAAGTATAATGAAAATGTGTTATTTTCTCAATAATTAACCAAAAATTCACTCAAAATACTCAAAAATAAATGATTTGGAAAATGTTAATATAAACCCATATTTATTATGAAAGTGGTTAATATTAATGGTTTTATGGAAAGAAAAATAGGAATAAGGTGATAAACAGTATGTGAAATGATGAATAAAATATGGTCTTTTTTCTGCTCAACATTCCGCCCAACTTGATTGGTTGCATGTCCTCATGCAACTATGCATTGATTCTCTTTTTAGCTTTTGGCTTTGTAGCTAGGATTTACATGATGATGGAATGTAACAGTAAATCATTCCATGATTGGAAATGCATGAGTGGCAGCAATTTTTCTTATGATTGGTTCTTGTGTGACAACCACAAGTATAACAAATGTTGGTTCTTGTGTTAACACCATTCGCTTGTTTTACTTGTATTTTTGCTGCAATACATAATATTTAAAATTATACATGCATTAGAAATGATGAACCATCAATGTATATTAGAAAGTGTTTTCTTCATTTTATGAATCATGCCAATATATATGGCATAGTTTACAAAGTATAGTTTGGGAAAGACATGTTGATTAAGGGTAAATGAGATGATGAATAGGTAAAATGAGAATGAATAGTCCCCCCCAACTTAAGATGTATTAGGTTTATGAAAAGGAGAAAGGGAATGCAGTGATGGAATTTTCCAAATTCATTCATTTTCTAGAATTTAAGGAATTACATGGTTGAAGATTAGAAAAAAAATACCTCCACTTACCTAAAAAGTTGATGAACTATGCAAGAGGAATGTGGCTGATACTGCTGGATCATAGAATGTGAAGTGAAGGAACTTAACTGCTTCTTGGTTGGATGAAGTAAAAGATGAGAGCTGAAAGTAGAACTATGGTAGTCTCATATGGCTAGAAGTATGCTATTGTAAAATTGTTGATGGAGTCATGAAAAGTATATAGTATTCACCTGCTACAAAACTCAATGGTACAATTCTTACCATGCAAATAAATGTGTCGATGTCGAACATGGAAAGATGTCAAGGGATTATCGACCATTGATGAATGTCATTAACCAATGCAAGGCAATCCCACCATTGATGTCAGTGAGTGCCAAGGTACCTAAGTACATCTTGTGAAGTGAAAATAAATGAGCGGATGTCGAGCCACTTAATAGATATAATGATCAAGGGACATTGATGTATTCCCATGATTTTTAGCGAGAGAAATTTCCATTAAGGCATTCAAGCCTCAAGGTACTAAAAATGAACTCTATTCTCTATCCCAGATAATGTGCTAAGGTCGATGGGGAAAGAATTGTTGAAAGGTGGGCCTTAAGGAATCCCACATCAGTCAACACGAGTTATACAAAATGAGTGGTAGGATTATTTCTGCATGCCATTTGTTCATCTTTAAACCTGAAAAAAAAGGCTAGTATTTCCCTGCAACAAACTTGTGAGAGAATTGCAAATACATGAAATTATGTGATTAATAAAAAATTAAAGGAAATAAATAAAATTCTCTTATACCTGAAAAGTAGCAACCCTTCTTGTCGAAACTTGTTTCTGAGTGACTCGCGAAAACAAGTTAGCACAATAATCATAAAATTTTGAGAATATTCCAAGTTCATTTAAAATTTAAAATTTTATGATTTTATTTATTACCTAATAATTTTTAAGATAAGTGCGTCTTTAAGTAATGATTGAGCAACAGAGAGAGAGGGTCGACCCTTTTAGTGGTCGACCCCTCTAAAAGCAGACTATCTTAATGATTTGGAGTGTGCAAACTGTTGAGACTCGAAAATGTCATATTTTCATCCACTTTATCTTCCGCTATTCCTCACATTTCATCATCCCATTAACCTTTTATAATAACATTTCCATCCATATATGTGGGTTTCACCTTATTATTTCCACTTTATTCAATTTAGTATTATAAGTGAATTTATGATTAAAATATTAGAAATTAACATTTTTTCACTAATTTCTCAAGTATGGATGAGATTTGTAATGTGTAGAAATATGGGAAGGATTAATTCAAAAAAAGACTTCTCGAATCTCTCCTCCACCATTTCAAGGAGATAGTTATTCAAAGAATATTCCAAGGTGAAGATTATGGAGATTTGGTTGGGATATCTTATCTTGGATTTATGAGAGACGTGTGGAGAATTTGTGAGAGACATGTGGAGGATTTGAAGGGATCATATCTTGTAATAATAGGAAATTAGTTGAGAGTGGTTGAGAGAATAATGGATCTCTCATTATGAGATGGTTATATCCTTCATGTATAAAATAGAGTGCTCTCTCTTCATTTGGGGAGAAGTAGATTAGGAGAATATTAGTCTCAAATTTTAGAAGTTAGTTTTGACTTTGTAATATGGAGGAGGGAATTCTTAGCTTTTGTTCATAATCTTAGTTTTGATGCTTTCATGAATTGTCATTGATTCTTGTGATGTAAATTAAGTTTTCTTTATTGTTAATGTGAGCTCACATGTGTTTTCGTGTTGCTCTTCATATGTTGTCTTTCTTTTATTCAATTTACTTTCAGTCGTGTGTTTCATCTTCCAGCATTAGATTAGAAATTGTGTGTTTTAGCTTAATGGGGGTTAAATTAGATTAGTCTTAGTTTCGCGAGGGGTTAGATTAGCTTAGTTTTGCTTCATTCCTGCATACACTTTGCATGTTCTTCGTAATCCTATGAACCTCGGATTGAAAATTTAAATGGTTGGAAACTACTACAATGGAAGTAAAACAACATTAATTCATCCCAAGATTTTGGTGATGTGGCCAGGGAGGCACGATGGATTGAAGTTTAGTTTGATTTTTCTGCAAGTGTACACTAGAGTGTGAATTTAAATTTCTGCAATGAGTGAATTTCAATTTCTGCAAAGAGTGTTTTAATTCTGCAAGTGTGAATTTCAATTTCAGCAAGTGTGTTTTTTCACAATTGTGAAGAGTAATTTTTTTTCTTGTACATAGTGTTTTTTGTTGAAATATTATAACTTCGAAGAATATTATGTATGTATTTTTTGTGGTCCCCGATGGTCCTACTAGGAGAGACAATTGTATTTATTTATACCCCGATGTTTCTAATCGGGAGAACTAATAAGAGTCATGAGGAAGTCACCTCAAATTATAAGTTGGGTCATTAGTACCCTAGTTGTGGTTACTCGAGGCTACAATATTAAATTAAGATTACTCAAGCCTATATAACTGAAGTAATTATTAAGTGAACGAAATAATATAAATAGAGGTGTGCCACTCCTCATTTGGAACACACACACTCACTTGTCTAGCACATTAGTGAGAGAGAGAGAAGTAGATGGAGAAGGAGGAGGATCTGTCTTTTGGTTTTACCTTTTATCTTTTTAGAGCATCTATATTGAGGAAGCTTTTGCTGGGTTTTCCCCTTTAGGGTTTTCCCAGGATAAATATGTGTTGTTCTTGTGATATTGTCTCTTACAATAATCATGTTTATATGATTTTGTTATTAAATTGAAATTAAATACTGATGATCCAACTTAGAATATGGAATTTTAACATGGAATTAGAGATATCCTAAATAGGACATCTTTCACAAGCTAAAAGAGCCATCTCTCTCTCCCTGAAAGAATTAGGGTTTCAGAAAAAGAAAAAAAAATGATTTTTGAAAAATTGCTTGCATAGAAAGTTGCGCCCTCCCAGAGCACATTGATTGATCCTGGAATCAATTTTTTTGGGTGAGTGAGTCACCAGGAAATGTGGAAATTGAACCCAAGTGATAGAACAATTGCACTCACAAAATTGCTAATCAAACATGCAAATTTACACACAAAGGAGACTGAAATTGGAGCATAACACTAATCTGTATTGAATAAGTGTACAATAGCCAACCTTATGAAGTCATAGGCTGCTGCAATATCTAATTACATGAGATATTCAAATGCATAAGGATGCCATTCGAAATAGTCAAAAAGTAGGCTTACTAAATCTAGTCAAATCCCCCATAGGAGCATAAAAAAATTTCCAAATCTACCTAGAGGCTCACGAATTGGAAAAGTCAAGTAGGAAATCTAATAAGTGATGGAAAGAAAAATCATACATTATTTTATTAGGTGAAAAGAGTGGATTATGATGAGGGAAAAAAACAAGTCAACTACACCTAGTCTTACTTTCCCTTTTGCCATAAATCGCAATAAGGCAGGCAACTTAGCAGAAAAAGTAGATATGCACTAGGGAGGATCTGGAATAAAGTAGATATGCTAAATATGGATTCCAGGAGGTTTCCCAAGCACTCCAAAACTCAGTTTTAGCAATTTTTACTTCTAGCACATGTGGAAGACAACTTACATAGAGTGGAATATTGGAAACTAGGCAAATAAGACAAAAATGGATTAATTAATGTCTAAGGTAGCTAACTATGGGTTGATTATTATAGAACCCCCCCTTAAGCCTAAATTTATAAGTAAATATCAAAAAAATATAGGGCCTAGAAATAAGGCTTAGTCACCCTTTACATACTGCATGTCCATTTAACCAAGGAAAGAAGCAAAAACCCAGTGGGAAAATCCCCTCTTAAACATGGACAGTAAAACAAAATTTGAAAATATTTTCATCAATCATGCTTCATAGCATGATCAGCAATCCCCAGCAGTGATTTGAGATTGATGAATGTCTTCTCACAAAAAACTTTGGTGAAGATGTCTGCTACTTGTTCTGAAGATGCACAGAAGAGTAGGTGAATGGTGCCATCATGCACAAGTTGTCTGATGTAGTGCATATGGATCTCAATGTGTTTGGTTCTCTGTTTCTGAACTGGATCATTGTAGATTCGAATGGTGCTCTGCTTATCACAACAGATAATAGTTTAAAACTCTAATTCGAAGCCACACTCACCAAGTATCCCCTGCAACCATAAACATTGAGTTGTTGCATTTACAACTCCTCTGTACTCTGCTTTTGTAGATGAGCATGTTATGGCACTATGTTTGTTACTTGACCAGCTGATACGTCCTTCAACAAGCATGAACACATTTCCTAATGTTGACTTTCGTTATGTGTTGTCACTTTCCCAATCACTATTAGTAAACCCAATCAAAACAAAATCAGATTTAGCTTTGTAGAAGATCCCATGAGTTCTTGTTCCCTGAACAAAGTTAAGGATCATTTGGGATACTCTCCAATGGATATCATGAGGCCGATACATGTATATTGAGGCCACAATTACTGCATAAGAAATATCAGGTCGAGTGTGTGTAAGGTACAACAAACACCCAATCAATTTCCTGTACAGTGTATTATTTACCATAGGAGAAGAACCTGCTTCTTCAAGCTTAACTCCTGAAAGGAAGGGATTCTTGCTTTGCTTGAAATATTTCATGTTAAAATTGTTCAACAAATCTAAAGAATACTTGGAATGATGTACTTTTATTCCATTTTGGGATTGAGCAATTTCTAGACCCAATAATATGCTCAACAACCCCAAATCAGTCATAGAAAATGCATGCTTCATTGCATCCTTCAAGCAGACAATTTCTTTCTTTGAAATTCCTGTAATCAGAAGATCATCCACATACAAGATAATAATCATCAAAGAACCATGAATCAGTTTCAAATAAACATTAGGATCATACTTGCATCGAACAAAACTTAATGACAGTAGAAAGCCATCAATCTTGGCATACCAAGCCTTGGGGGCTTGCTTAAGCCCATATAATGATTTCTTTAAAATGCACACAAAATATGGATTAGACACAAACCCTTGATGCTGCTGCATTTAAATCTCTTCAGTAATATCGCGATTCAGGAAAGCACACTTCACATCCATGTGATGTACCTCCCACTGCTTCAAAGATGCAATGGCTAAGGCTAGCCTGATGGAGTCCATCTTTGCCACTGGTGCAAAGGTATAATTGTAGTCAATACCATGTACCTGTGAGTAGCCCTTGGCTACCAATATTTCCTTTTATTTCAAATTTGAACCATCAGCAGAAAACTTAGTTTTGAAAATCCACTTAGATTGAACTAGCTTCCTCGTCGAGGGAAGATCAACCAGTTCCCAAGTGTTGTTCTTCTGGAGTGAGATGAATTCTTCTTTCATGGCTGTTTTCCATATTGGATAATGTGCTGCATATTCATATGTTTGTGGTTCTAATTCAACCATCATATAGCACTTCTCTACAAACAAAGGTTCTTTCATACACAAGGCATTGTCAAACTGAGATCTAGTCCTCCTAGGATCACTAGGATTTCCAACTAGTTCCCCAGCTGCATGAATGGTCTTTGCTGCCCATTTTGGTCTTGTACGATTGTCAGGATATGCAATTAAATCATCATTATCATACATATCAGAATCAGCAAACTTGTTTGTCTCTTCACTTACTTTCAATGGTTCTAGTGGTGAAGAAGCCTCTCCAACTTCAACTTCTGCTAAAGGCTCTTCTTGGAACTGAACACTCCTTTCAATGAAGGATTTTTTTGTTCTCAAATTGATCAGATTGTACCCTTTTGAATCATTAGATTACCCAAAAAATAGACATTCTTGGCTTTGGGGCTGCAAAGCCTTCCTCTTTTTTGTTGGAATTCTAGCCCAAGCCTTTGAGCCAAAAATCCCAAAATGGGTCACATCTGGCTTGTGCCCACTCCAAGCTTCGAAAGGAGTCATACCATCAAGTTATTTATGAGGCACCCTATTCTAGATATAGGATGCATATTTTATATCCTCGGCGCAAAAATTTGGTGGCAAAGTCTTAGCCTCCATCATACATATTTCCATCTCCTTCAGTGATCTGTTCTTTCTTTCAGCAACACCATTTTGTTGTGGTGTGTAAGGGATTGAATGCTGCATCTGAATACCTGCATCTTCACAATATTGAATGAAATCAAACTTGACATACTCACCACCATTGTTAGATCTGAGGATCTTGAGTCTCCTCCCAGACGGGTTTTCAACCAAAGCCTTAAAGACTTTGAAGAGGCAAAAAACCTCAGACTTATGCTTCAAGAAATAAACCCAACATACCTGGAAAATTCATATATCAAGGTCAATTCATATTTGGCTTAACTCATTGACATATGAGGAAATGGACTAGAAACATCTCTGTGGATCAAATCAAGAGGTGCAGAGGCTCTCTCATGACTAGCTCTCTCAAATTTATGCTCTGGGTGTTTTCCTAGGATACAACCTCGACAAAATCCCTTGGAAAATTTAATCTTTGGTAACCCTGTGACCATTTATTTTTCACTTAGATAAAAAATATACTTATAGTTAATATGGCCAAATATTTCATGTGAAAGTTTTCTTGCCTCATTAGCATGAATCAAAAGAGCAGAGGGGTTTGAGTAGGGAAGAAAATGTGAAAACATGTATACCTTCGAAGTGTGATCTACAACTCCTTTTGCAATGACTTTACCATTCGAGATCTTTGTGATGTCAACATCATCAGGGGAGAATATGACCTTCTTTGGAGACCCTATTTGGGTCATCTGATACACTGACAAGAGGTTAGAGGCAAGACCTGGAACATACAATACCTTACTGAACTTACCATGGTCAAGATCAATCCTTCCTTTGCCTAAACTGTCAATGAGAGAGTCATCTCCCAGCACTATTGGTGGACCTTTTGACATGTCAAGAGAGGAGAATTCCTCCTTGGTCAAAACCATATGTCTTCAAGCTTCAAATTCTATGATGAAGCTAGGTGAGCTTGATGTGCCAGCAACCAATGCATGTACTCTCTCTCTGTCCTCTGAATTTGATCCTCCTCCCCTCTTCTTTGAGCAATCAAGAAGGGAGATGTTATTCTTCTCTAGGATTTGGGTCAACATGTCAATTTTATTCTTCATGCAAGATATTTCAGGAGGATAGCCCTTACTACAGTATGCACACTTGCTCATTTCTCCTTTGTTCTTCTTCTTCTGGAAGTTCTTCTTGGAGCCTTGGGGCTCATCTTGAGACTTGTTCTTGTCTCTCTTTTGCTCAGGTGGCTTCTTAGCTTTCTTCTTTCCTTTTGAATCCACCCTTGAATCTCCAGCAACGAAATCTTAGTCTTTGGAAGGTTTGATGGTGCCCATCATCACCAGTTTATCGTGTTCTTGTGTGAGGGATTCCATGAACTCTACAAAATTAGGCATCTTCCAGGCTCGAGCTGTCAACTTGGTGGCATGGAAGGTTGAAACAAACACTAAATAGTCAGGACCAAGCTTCAAGAGTATGTCCAAAACTAGCTGCTCTTGCTTCTTTTCATTTCCACACTATTTTAGATGCAAAACAAGGGCTTTAAACTTGGAAAAGTAGAGTTGCAGGGATTCGAAGCTGCTGGTACTCAAAGAGATCAATTAATTCTCTATTTGATGTCCTCTCATCTCATTTTTCTTACCAAAAATATCTACAATATTCTCCCACACTTCATTAGGTCATCGCAATCCATCATGATGGAAGAGGAGGTCTCTGGATATGCTCAGACACAGAAGACCATAGGCCTCATCCCTCCTGTTGTGCCATTTAATTTTCTCTGCAGCTGCATTGGGCTCTAAATCAGTTGCCATATTCACCCTATAGAGACCCTTTTCTCTCAACAGTATCTCCATATCTACTTTCCATTCAAAGAAATTAAATGGAGTCAATATGATCTTCTGAGATTGATCCATAGCTCTGAATTGTGCCCTTCAACCAACAGAATTTTCTCCTAGTCAAGATGTTGAACCTACAATAGAAATATGGAAGGAGATAAATTGATCTAAAAAGGCTCTGATACCATGTGGAAATTGAACCCAACTGATAGAACAATTGCACTCACAAAATTTCTAATCAAACATGCAAATTTACACACAAAGGAGACTAAAATTCAAGCATAACACTAATCTATATTGAATAAGTGTATAATGGACAACCTTATGAAGTCATATGCTACTTAAATATATAATTACATGAGATATTATAATGCATAAGGATGCCATTCGAAATATTCAAAAAGTAGGCTTACTAAATCTAGTCAAATCCCCCATAGGTGCATAAAGTAGTTTTCAAATATACCTAGAGGCTCACAAATTGGAAAAGTAAAGTAGGAAAGATAATAAGTGATGGAAATACAACTCATACATTCTTTTATTTGGAGAAAATAATGGAGGATGATGAGTGCAAAAAACAAGTCAACTACACCTAGTCTTACTTTCCCTTTTGCCATAAATCTCAATAAAGCAGGCAACTTAGCAGAAAAAGTAGATATGCACTAGGGAGGATTTGGAATAAATTAGATATGATAAATATGGATTCCAGGAGGTTTCCCAAGTGCTCCATGACTCATTTTTAGCAAGTTTGACTTCTAGGACATGTGGAAGACAACTTGCATAGAGTGGAATATTGGAAACTAGGCAAATAAGACGAAAATGGATTAATTAATGTCTAAGGTAGCTAAATATATGTTGATTATTCTAACAGAATCCATCAATAAGGTATTAAAAAATATGCTTCAATGGATGGTAGGGTGATCTAATTATAGTTGGCACTTGCAACTAATCTTTTCATTATGGGCTTATAGGACTACCATGAAAACATCCACCAGTTTTACACCATTTCAGTTGGTGTACAGGTTGGAAACTACTCTTCCTATCGATTGTGTTAGCCCTTATCTAAACCTTGTTGTGGAAATCTTACCCAATACCGCTATGGAAGAAGAACATTTCTTATATTTGAAAAAATTGGATGAAGCTTGTCTATATGTGACCTTAGATAATGAGGTACATAAGCAATGAATTAAATTGCAATACGATTGATTTGTTCAGCCTCACCTCTATAATGAAGGTGATTTGATCCTGACTTATTATAAAAAAACACGATAAATTGGAAGGTAGAAAATTAGAATCCATGTGTCATGGGACCTATATTGCAAGTCATGTTTTAGAGAAAGGATCCTAGGAACCGATAGAGTACGATAGGATACCCTTGGGTGAGCCCCAAAATTGGATTTACCTTAATAGGAACTATGCTTTGGCAATCTCGCATAGATAGCTTGTAAATATTGTTAATAGAGTGTGTTGTGTGTAGTTTGGACTTTTATTCTTGTATGAATGTATGATTCACCCTAGTTAATACTGCTTATATAGTGTCATTCTTGAATGAACACATGACTACATACTCAGGATTCGTGGATGCTGCTAGTCGGTATACCTTGAATCTCACATCAGCGGCTTGGGTACTTTATTTCCCTACCGATTTTTTTGTAAGAGTCAAGTGGGACATGTTTAGGTCCTGCAATGAACAATATTGCAGAATATCATGCAGTGACTAGACTATTAACTGAATCTTTGTCAAACAATGTGAGTCGGGTTAGGTTTTACCTACATTAAGTACTTGTTGTTTCTCAGTTAAATAGGGTCTATACTATCGGTAACCCCTTACTTCTTCGATTGTTTTGAAGAGTTTGGATTCTTGAAAGGTCCTCCAAGTTTATATCATACCAACATATTCCAATATGTTTAAATGAAGTTGCTAATTCCTTATCTAGTTACGTTTTGGATTAGTACATAACTCACTCTTAATTTTCATTCAAGATAAAAATGCATGTGTAAATATAATTTTTACAAAAAAAAAAAGCAACCATTCATGTACAAACACACTATTGTAGACACACATTTCTATATAATTTTTTTTTATATAAATATGATATTCAAGCAAAAATCTGAAGCATAGAAGCTTTCAGTAAAATACTACAATCGGACATGTCTCCTAGCTAGTCCTCATTCTCATGGAAACAAATCACAACACGAGCTACCCTATGGAGTAATCTCCCAAAGAGGTCCAGAAATCCTGTAGTATGGAGTTGATAAACCCATGGAAGGTCGTCAATAGAGATACACAGAACCCCATAATTCAATCTATGTAGGTTCTCATCGATCTCCTGTAGTTCCTATTCAGCCTCAATGTTTCTATCACGATATCTCTTAATCACCCTCACCTCTCAATATGAAATCCTCCATTTGGTTGCAATGGCCCAATGTTTGGAATGTAAAATATGGTGTTTGAGTATCACAAAAATAACAAAAAATAAAATATACCAGAAAATAAAAAAATAATGAAAGAATGGGATCTTTCTTACCTCTCTCATCCCACCGGTCATCCTCAAGAAGGAGAAAATGATGGTCTCCTCTGAAATATGTCCCTGAGTAAGCATAATCGTCCACCATGACGAGATGAACGCACACCCATCGGAAGAAAATAAACCCATAAGTCACTATAATTATGCCTCCTCTCCCATGTCGAGCTATGGATTGGACCCATCTCAGCATGTGTGGATCATGTGGCTCAAGGTTGTTTAGTGGCACATGTGGGCTCATAAAAGGAACTCTCTCGAGGAAGAAATATACCACTATCACAATGTATCCAAACTATTTAATTTCCCCTTGGAGGAACTTGGTTAAATGGTCTTTGAGGCTTACCAAAATTCCCTCACTCCAGTTAAATATTGTTGGAGCCATGCACTCCAACGCATACAACATATAAGAATGTGTGGTTTGGTGGGCAGCCCAACTTCCCACCACCTTCTCAATAATGAACAAAACAATCCTCAATGGACTATCCATCACATGCTTTAGTAGGATATTACCCACTTGGGACCTTGGGCCGATCATGCAATACTCGTCAATCAAGTCATCAATTGTCATCTATCCTCCCCTTGGATCGAAGAGTGACACTGGATTCCCTCTCCAAGAGAGACAAGTCAGGAAGTATATATCCTCCACATACAATGTCAGAATATGAGTCCCCACCTAAAAATGTTGTTGTTCTAGGTCCCACATTTTGATTAGATGGTCTAGTAATTGGACACGGGCTTTCATGCTTGGAATATGGAAGAATTTTAAGAGCACGCATTCGCTTAATGTTAATAGTGTATTTGGATCGTTGGAGGCTTGGAATCATCCAATTCGTTCTTTGTTTCCTTCTATATGATGATTTTGTGTTTCGAAACATGTGGAATATCTATGAATCATCCATTAGAAACATCCCATGCAAAGAAAAGTTTAAGCTCTTTCTTAAATCTATTTATTTAGAATTTTGGGGGTGGTCGACGCTCTTTCCTTTAGAGAACAAGTCATTGACACTAATTCCTTATGAGAACAGAGAAGGGTTGATGATTTTTTGAGAGTCACCTAGGGTGCACTCTTATCTCCCGAAAAACCAACTCAAAAGCATAAAAATCCTATTAAAACTTAAAAATTTTACTACTAAATTGAAAGGGACGGGCATAAAATTTACCTATACCCAACGAATTGTTGAATGGATGGTTTTATATTATGTAATCTCCACTGCAAGATTGCCTATAAAAGAAATCTTTTCACTCAAAACTAGAATGGTAATTTATTTTTACTATCGACAGTTTTTATACTATTTTTGGATAAAAAAATAAAAAATAATATTTAATTAGTTAAATATTGTTTAATTTTTACCATTTTTCCTGCATTTTTTAAAATGAAAAAATTCTAATGGATTTTTGTGGAGATTTGAGGACTATATTAGATATTTTTGGCTGCGAAGGAGTGCCTTTTTGACTTTTTCATGCTCCATGTCAAATTAAAAAATCTTTCGAGCACTTTTGTACACCCTAGTCATGCTCATTAAAAAATAGGAAAAAGGTGTCGAGTCTACTTTTACGACTTTTTCATATTCGTAAAACCTAATACAAAAAAGGAAACCCATCAGAGTCATATTTGAGCTCTTTTTAGACTCTCTAAATAGGAAAAGATCACCAACTGAAGTTGTTTCTTTCATGCTTGTAAAAGTATTTGAAAGGTCGTCTATCCTATGATAGTTTACCCATTTTTTGGAATGTTTAGACTCATTTATGAAAACTTATAATCTAGTTCATCATAACTAGAAGAGTTCTCCTAGGTATGTGTTCATACTTTTGTGAACCCCAGGGACTAAACTTAAGAAAAAGTCCAACTTGGACATTTCTTAATTCATTTCAGACTCTCTAAACATGGAACGACATTGAGTTTACCTTCTTCAGACTCATTAAAATCAAATGATGAGGGACCCTTTTATGGGAATGAACCCATCCTTTCTTAGGTTCATAAAACATGTGATATTGGTCTCATACTTTGATGAGCTATATCGAGCATTTGTTACCCCTTTCCATCCCACTAAAAAGAAAAGAGGTACTCTTCCATCGTAATGGGGAAATTAGGGGAATGTGAAAACATTATTTTTCATTTGTATTGATGGAATATTATAGCCCCCCTTGAACATGGCATATATATGCATTTCATTCAAACAATTGGGTAATCAGCTTGTCATTGATTCGATCCACTTTCATGAGTCATTTTACCTTTGAGTCAATTCAAAGAATGCATTGTCTTTTCTTTGCATTATTTTGAGTCTCTTCCTCATTGAGTCAATGTTTCCAAGTCACTTGTATTGTCTATCCATGTTCAAGGGAAGTATTACCACATCCTACATCTATAATTACCTTACCCTCCTTTGAGTCAGTCATCTTTGAGTTAGCCCTATGGTTTTCCCATAATCAATATCACTTCAAAACACTTGTGTTCCAAGATTCATGTCAATGATGAGGGAAACATTACGACCCTCCTTCGATGATTATATTCCTATTGACACCAGCAAATCATCCACAAATTAGTATTAGAAACCATTTAGTACCTTGAAGCATGCATTCCTCAATGGCAGGTTTCATCACTTTCAACAATAGGATTTCATCATTAGCCTCTGATTGAAATATTTTGTTGATTGTTTGACTCCAACTCATCTATTCACATTTGGAGGAATGTAGTGGGGTTCCTTGTGAATCATTGACATTGATGGTGATTTATCTCACACTTTTTAATGGTATACATCAATGACCGGTAACCAAGTGGTTTCTAGCATGTTAGACAACGAGAAATATATTCACATGGATACGATCGAACTGTTTGGGATTGGGATGAAGACCCTGGGTATTTAGGTATTCACTTGAATATTTTCTTATCCCCGGGTTGCGATGGAGTATTTTTTATCAAGTCATTGCATGGATCCATAGCGTATTTATGGTGGCTATGCTCTAGTTTGGGTCACGATGACATAAATATACAATGTATGTCTGGAAGATATGTCCAAATATGATTCTTGTGTATCATGGATCTACAACATATTTTTAGTAGCCATTATTTGGTCATTGTACATGGATCTGCAGTGTATTAGTTGACAGCCATGATTTGAGTTGGAAAGTATATAACTTAGAGTATCAGTTACTGTACATATCCTTCACTCGTCAATATTTTGCTGGTTTGCAAAGAGTGTTAGTGCTCACAAAAAGGAAAAAATGAGAAATTTCGAGAAACTTCTTGAAGAAAGTCCTCATTGAGGCTTATCCCAACCGATCAGATTTGGTGGCACTTGAACCCCTACCCTTTGTGGATGATCCCTAACCTTCCTCCCAAATAATATCAACTCATTTGATCTTTCTTTGTCCTATATAAGAAAACTCACCCTCATTGATGGGGGGGACTAGCAGAGTACCTTTAGGCTGTTGGAATTACCCTAGGTGTGAGAGGAAAAGAGGTTGGATCTTAAGTGAGAGGCTTGTATATTTTTTGGATCAAAATTTTGTGGGGAGAATAACAACAACAAATATTGGTTGTAATCTTTCCATCTATTTCATTAATACAATATGTTTTCTCTTTTCTGTAAACTTTGTGTAATAATCATTGTTTACTATCTTTTTCTTTGGTCATTGATATAGATTATCTTGATTATGTTTTATGTTTCCATTGCTTTGTTGGCTCTAATTTGTGTAGGTTAGTCAAAAATAAATTGAGCTAAGGATATCCAACCGACAAGGACAACCTTCATAGGGAAGGATAAGGTTTCATTACGATCAAGTGATTTTTCAAATCTAGGGAAAGGATTTGATAGTTGTATTCGATATGTTTTATATCTATCCCATTTAGACTAGGGAAATTATTTGTTTCCACACCTACCATGTATTTTCGTTAACATTTTTTCAACATAGAGAAAGGAGGATGCATGGTAGTTCTATTTTATCAAAAAATGGGATTCACAATCGCCCTAGTGAATTCAAAATGGAGCCTCCAACTCAATCAATGCATAATAAGCCCAATTTTACTAATGAGAAAATAGAAGAGTTAGAGATATAAAATGAAATTATTTCTACATTGGAGGAAAAGCATCATGAATACCTTACACTGAATGAAGAATGTAGAATGTATCTCACATTAATTTTTTGATCTTTAATACATAACCAATAAAAGAGGCAAATTTGAAAATCATAATTAGAATTATGAGTTGATGAATGCTATTGGTAATATTTCTCTTCCATACTTTGATGGTTCATCAATGTGCACCTCTATTTCATGTTTTCAAAATCTAGATACCTACTTTCATCTAAATCCCATGGCTGAGAGAGAATCTATCAAGATGGAAACTCTACACTTGGATGATGAAGCTAATGCCTGGTTGTTTCATGGTATGAATAACCTTGTACATGATAAAGTGAAAACCTATGAAGAGTTCATAAGGAGGTTGGCTGGAATATTTGAAAGAAGAGACCCTAAAATATCGTTCAGAGAGATTTCACAAATGAAGCGAAATGGAACTCCTAAACCTTACATCTCTGAGTTCTAGAAGTTGGTTGTGATGGTGATTGACATATCTGAAGCTTTCTTGATCTTGTTGTTTATTAAAGGTCTAGCAGAGCCTCTAAAAGTTTTAGTGAAGGACTATAGATCCTGTACCTTGCAAGATGCATTGAATAGAACAAGATACTTGTAATATTCTATTCCAAGGACAAGGTTTCCCCCAGATCTAATTTTCCTACTTAATTCAAGAATCAAATACCACCACACATGAAGAATTCTTCTAGAAATTTCAAGAGGGATAACTTCTCAAAAGATTACAATGAATTGAGAAGAAGGAAGTTGTATTTCACTTGGAAATAACCTTGGGTTATTGGACACAAGTGTGTAAAGGGGAAGACACACTACATTGAGGTATTTTTAGAAAGTGAAGATGAGGAGGAAGAAGAAGAGCTTCCAATTGATGCATAAGTGGCCTATGATACTTGCTATGAAGAACCTTATTCAGAGGTGAAAAAATGTTCTATGTTATCAGTAGTTCCTCACTTCCATACTCTTAGATTCAAGGGAGTGGTGCAAGGGAAAGCAATTACTGTGTTGGTGGATGGAGGATACACCCATAAATTCATTGATTCATGTTTGGTGGAAAGGAGAAATATTCCTACTAAGAAGTTTGAAGGTTTTACTATCATAATTCCAGGTAATCATTCTATGGAGTGTTCTACATGGATTCCTAAGTTGCAAGTCACCATATGAGATTACACTATGACAGATGGTTTTTTGTGTGAAATGGTTCTATTCTATTGGGAATCACACCATAGGATACAAAATCCCTGAGATGAGATTCCAGAATGAAGGTGGGAAGGATGTAGTGTTGATGGGGATCAACAATTACCCATAGAAAGTGGTGAGTGTACATAGTATGAGGACCTTAGTGAGACACAAAGGCATTGAATGGGGTGTTGAGTGATTTATATCTACCAAAGGAACTTCTTTAGAGGTAGCACAATGTCTTGAAGGAATTCAGAAATTTATTCAAAAGCATAAGAACCTGTTTGGAGACATTCCACATGGTAGACCACTTGATAGAGGAGTGGAGATTAAAATTAATTTGGATATAGACACATCACCTATAAAATTTAATCCTTTTAATAATCCAAAAATATTCAAAGATGATATTGAGAAAACTATTAAAGATCTAATTAATTTGGGATTCATAAGACCAAGTTGAATCCCTTTTTCCTCCTCTGTAGTGCTGGTGAATAAGAAGGATGGGACCATGTGCATTTCTATAGTCTAAAGATCTATGAAGAAGAAAACTATAAAGAACCAATATCCTATTCCTAGGATTGATGAGTTACATGGAGCCAAGTTATTTTCCAATATTGATTTCCATTTTGGTTACCATCAAATCATGATGAGAGAGGAGGATATTCATAAGACATATTTTTTTTTCACTATGGGAACTTCAAATTCTTGTTCATTTCTTTTGGATTTATTAATGCACCTGCAACCTTTCATTCATGCATGAATAGAATTCTCAACAAACAACTCCGTAAGTTTTTCCTTGTTTTATTTGATGACACCTTGATCTATTTTAGGACTTGGGAGGAGCATTTGCACCATATGGATTTTGTACTAACAATATTGGAAGATCAATTATTATTTGAGAATATATCTAAGCATGAGTATGGAATGATTGATATCCTTTATATCAGTTATGTGATTGGACAAGAAGGAGTGAAAGTGCACATGGAGAATAATCTAGCTATTTTGGATTGGCCAAGTCCTAAGAATCTCACTAAATTGAGAGGGTTCATTGGGTTGTGCACTTACTACTGGAAATTTGTGAAAGGATATCCAAATTTTCATCTCCTTTAATAGATCACACAAAAAAGGAGCTTTCATATGGTAAAAAGAAGAAGAGGGGGAATTCAATAGATAATGAGTAGTTTTCATGTTCTCTCATTCCCTTATTTTTCTCAGCCCTTTGTTATTGAATGTGATGCCTCAAAAAATGGGATTGGAGTTATATTGATGCAAAATAAACATCCCATAGCCTATGAAAGTAGAAATTTGCATCCTCATTAGAGGATATAATTATTTTATGACAAGGATATACTAGCCATCCTGCATGCTTTAGTCAAATTTAGACAATATATTGTGGGAAGTAAGTTCATCATAAAAACCGATCACAATAGCTTGAGGAACTTCCTATCAAAGAAGGAGTTGAATGGTAGACAACATAAGTGGGTAATTAAGATCCAAGAAATCGACTTTGAAATTGAGTACAAGAAGGGTAATATTAATTTTGTATCTAATTCCCTCTCTTGAAAGCAAGTACTTGCTTTGATGAAGTTTCATGATCATTGGAAAGCATAGCTAGGAGTAGAGGACGTAAAGAATCAATTTGCTTGTGTTTTGTTTGATGGACTAATTCATGATGATTATTTCAATATCCTTAATTATATAACCTATCATACGGATAGTATTTTTTCTAGTTTAAGAATCATTATTGAAGAAGAATATCTTAGAGGATTCCAATGATGTGCCCCTAGTTGGACATCCAGGATTTCTGAAGACATACAATAAGTTGACATAAAGGTTCTCTTGGAAGGGAATAAAGAAGTAAGTAATGGAGTATGCTAGAGAATGTGCATCATGTCAGAAAAAAAAATGATAACGTACACATCCAACATGACTACTACAACCTCTCCCTATTTCGAAGTAGAATGGTAAAGTGTGTCGACAGATTTCATCACCAGAATCCCGAAAAGCCAAGGTAAAGACAATATTATTGTTGTGGTTACTAAACTAACCAAAGATGCACATTTATTTTTTTTCACACCCACTATTGCAACCAGAAATGAGGCTGAAATTTTCATCAAAGAAGTCTTCAAACTCCATGGAATGCCAAAGTCTATCATTAATGCAAATTTACTACCAATTTTTGTCAAGAATTGTTCAAGTTGGTTTGGACAAGTATGAGCATGAGTACAAGTTACCATAAAAAAATGGATGGCCAAACATAGGTAGTGAACCAATCTCTTAAAGGGTACCCAATAAATTATGTGAATGGACCAAAACGTCATGGACAACTTGGCTTTGCTTGGGTTAATTCTACTATAGTACTACTTTCAATATTTCCATTGGAATGTCTCCATTCAAATATCTTTATAGTTATGATGCACCTATTTTTTATTATATGATATTTGGTTATTGTAAGACACAAAAGGAAAAGGATTTGATCCAAGAGAGTCAAGACATACTCAGAACTCTCAAGGAAAACTTGTTGATAGCACAAAATAGGAAGTTGTATGCAGAAAAGGAAAGAGTGGAGCGAACCTTCCAAGAAGGTGATCTAGTTTATTTGAGGTTTCATCCCTATAGAAAATCGTCCTTGAAGTCTAATGGATATGAAAGGTTGCAGTCAAGGTTCTTTGTCCCATACAAAGTCCTAAATCAGGTTGATGATGTGTCATATGAGCTATAATTTCCTCTAGAATGTAAGATTCACAATGTCTTTCGTGTGTCTTTTTGAAGAAAGTAATAGGGAAGAAAGTAAAAGTTAAAAAAGAGTTACCTACCTTAGATGATGAAGGAATATTGGTGTTGGTTCCAAAGAATATTTAGTAGGTTAGAGAAAATAAATTGAGAATAATAATAATTAAGGAGTATTTGGGGAAATTGGAAGGACTTCGCACTAAGGATGTCACTTGGGAAGGAGAAGATATCTTACAACATCCTAGTTTCAAATTTATTAGGGAAAAGAAATTGGGGGGGGAGGATTTTCACGTACCCTCATGAATGATCTATGGATTAAGTTCCTAACTCATTCAATAACTTGGGTTGAGGAGAAAAATTTAATATCAGTGGGATTAATTTTGAAAAATTCAAACACTAATTAGGATATATTATTTTTCTTTCATTAAGTTCAAAAGGAACTTATTAGAAGTAAATTATTTTGTTTTATATAAAAAGAGGATTATCCTCAAGGGGCGCACTTGATGATAAGGTGAACCAAGTTCCTAGGTGCACATTGGAAGAAAACAGTTCGATTGAATGAATCGAGAACTATTACGGTAGAAGCATATTAAAATAAGCAAAGTGGGAAATACACTACACAAACAGAAAGTAAGCCACACAGACACAATGCAAGAATTCAAACCAATATGTGTTGTTTTATTACTGCTATATTAGTTAGATCTTGTATATTTCAATAGTGTACATGCTTATATAGAATGATGAGATGGTTGGGTGACTACTCATTACATTCAGCTACAAAGAAGTTAGAACGATTCAGAATTTCAACCATTACACACGAATATAAGACAGAGAGACATTCTATCGTTGTCGTGTTGAGATGTTGGGGTCAACGATACATGTCGAGATGTGAAACATATCAAGGCTTTGTTGAGGTTTGAGCTTGTCGAAGTCAATGCTGGGCCTATCAAATTCAACAAACATGCCAACTGTTGGGTGGATCATTCATCCTTTGTTAAGAAACAATGGTCCCCATTGTTTGCTTGCTCAGATGAGGAAACGTGTTGGTGAGTTCAGTAGTAGAGTACCACTTTCCTTGTGCAAGGAGCTATCCAATTTTAGCCATTTGAAACAAGGGAATTATGTTCATCCTTGTGGTGTCATAAGGAAGAGGCTCCTGAACATCTCGATAGATGTATTCGGGTTCTGCTATATGCAAGTCATTCTATTCCAAGAAAGGTGCATGGTATGGTTGAAGTAGATCCACATTGAACACTGGATGCATACCTAAGAATGAAAGAATGTCCAGTTGGAAATTTTTTTCTCCAATCTACTTAAATACTGTATAGACCATATCAAAAGGGATTCATCTTTCTTGATGGACCAGTGAAGCGTTCCTTCTTAAGATGTAACCAAACATGATCCCCAATTTGGAATGAATTATGAGTATGGTGCTTATCATGTTGGGCCTTATCTTTCTCATTAGCTCACAACAACATTTCTTGTTCTTTGTTCTGGATGTTGTAGATTTGATCTTGAAACTTCAATGTTTTTTCAACTTCTCATTGGTCATAGTCGGTGTTGTTCAATTGTTTCAATGAACTAATAAAGTAGATGGGAATTGAGGGTTGAAATCCATAACATATCTCAAATTGAATATTTCCTGTAAATTAGCATTGAGCAAAATTTTAACTGTGATGTACGTATGGGAGAATTTCATCCCATGTTTGACGATGATTTTGGTTGTACATGCGAAGCAGTTGTACTACCAAGTGATTCACAAATTTTGTATGTCTGCCTATCTGAGGATGGAAATATTTCGACAAAGAAAGTATCATGTCAATTTGTTTCTAGATAGTCTTCAAAAATAAGCTAATGAATATGGAATCTATATCTAAAATCCTGGCCGTCGAAAGGCCATAGTGTTTTCAAACATGTTTGAAGAAGAGCTAAGAAGTATGTTGTCCTGTCATATTCTTCTCAAATGGAATGAGGATATCCATATTGGAAAATATGTCAACTACTACTAAGATCATGTCATGATGATGTTTGGTAGAAGGATATCCACTTAGGTAGCCCATAGAAATAGATTTCCATGATCGAATAGGAACCGTCAAAGGTGTATAAATTCCTTGTCGTTAATTCGATGATTTAGAAATGGCACAAACTATGCATGTTCGAATGTACATGTTGACGTCATATTTAAGTGAATTCCAGTAAAAATGATTTTCAAGAATATCAAGGGTCTTTGCTACTCAAAAATGTCCTATAGTCATGGTGTAGTGTGTGTCCCAAATGAGTTGTTGTCGATGCTCAGTGGCCAGTACACAAAGTTGTCCAAGATTGTATAGCAAGGTGTCTTTCAGGAAGTAGTCGGTAGTATATAGAGTGTTAGTATGAATTTGTGGATAAATTGAGGAGAAGTCACATTCTATCGAATACAATAGCAGCCAAGTAGTGGTGTCATAACCATGCATACTCATCACTGCAAAAAGTAGAGTAATGGGTGCAGGTAATTAATCCACTTAAGTTGTCGAGTTGTTTGTAGCTTTGATTGGGACAGGGCAAACTATAAAGGCTTGTCATTAGTAAGACTTATCATTTCCTTCCCAAGGATGCATGTATACATTGGTTAAGGTATTGCATAATGGCATATAGTTCCTTTTTATACATCAAAAAACTTCTACCAATATCTTTGAAATTTTCAGAATGAAAAGCAATTGGGTGACCATACTGAGTGATCATTTCTCCTAAAGAATAGTCTGATGCATTTGTCTCAATCTCGAAAGGTTGATGCAAATTACGTAACAAAAGTACTAGTGCAATACAAAGATTTTTTTTTTCTTTCTTGAAATATTGGTGTTGTGTCAATGTCACGTAGCCTACCCTCTTCTAACACATTGTAGTTTTCCCACCCCTCTACAAGAGAATATGAGGAGAGGAACATGACTTCAACTGCTCTATCTAATATCACGATGTCCATGCACCCGGTGCCCATACACCTGACTAATATGTAGAATAATTTAAAACTTGTTATTTCTTCTTTTAAATAAAGTCATGGGTCATGAATCATCATGTAACATTCATTCTGAGGCTTAAAAACCACTGTATCAGTCATTCTATGACTCACAGATCCATTCCAGGACCTAGAAAAACTTTTTCGCACTGAACCTATCCTTTTATCCTTTCATCTTCCACATTCCTCAACATTGGAGTAGTTCTCTAATCTCTTTTGGATCTCTTTCCCTGTCTTCCATCACTCTGGTTGGATTAGTCATAGCTTGCGATGGCTTCCTTTGCTGATTTCAGAAGTGAGAAGGTTTGAAACCTTTCTTCCTTTGGTAAAAATTTGTATTCTTTTTGTCCTTCCATGCTTTATGGATATCAAGTTTTCTTTTGTTCTGGTCATATCGATACTTGGCCTTCCTTATAGCCTCTCCTAGAGTTATAGGTTCATCAAACTCAATTCTGTCTTTGTATGACTCAGGTATCCCACTCAAAAAATGCTGAATTTTGACTTTATCATCCATGGTGTATCTGACATACCTCAACAACTCCAAGAATTTGTTTGCATATTCTTCCATGGTTACCTGTCCAAATATAACCTCATGGCACTCTTTCATCTTTCCATCATAGTACCTGTCAGAGAGGTACTTCTTCTTGAAATAATTCTTGAAAAACTTCCACACGATATTTTGGTCATTGATCTTCTTCACTTACCTGATTTTCTCCCACCATATGGATGCTCTTCCATTTAGATTGAATATGGCTACCCTTTCCTTCATATTTCTCGAGTAGTCTTGGACTTGGAAATATGTTTTCATCCCAATAAGCCAAGCTTCAACTTCTTGACAGTATTTTACCTCACCATTAAAGGTAGGAGGCCTTTCCTTCTTAAATTCATCACGTGAGCCATTCTGGTAATGCCTCTTCCTCTTATTCCTATGAGATGAAGAGCATGAACCACCAGTGGATCCTTTAGAGTCAAATTATCTACTAGAAGACCTTTTTCTTCTTTTGGAACCACTTCTACTTCCTTTCATATTTAATGCCCGATGCCCAGAGTTCATCTTCCTTTGGATGTCTGTCAAACTATGCAGCATGGTTGCATTCAATTTATTCTGCTCTTCCTGAGCCTTAATCATCCTTTCATTGTCTTCTCTGCAACTTTGCAATCCCACCCTTAGGATTCTCATGGTGGCTGCAATATCTGATGGAGTCTCTTGATATATCCTTCCATTGGATTCTATCTCAGCATTTTCAACCTGTATATTCTTCCCCATGGAATCTTCCTCAAAATCATAGGGATCTTATGCATCATTCATATTGTTGATTCTCACGGCAAAGCCAAAACCAACTTTTCCAAACTGCACTATGACTCTGCAAAATGTGTTAAGAAACATATTGTTAGCTGCATAACAATTTCAGAATTTAAGCACCATTGTTAGCTGCAATGTTGCAACCAATAGCTCTAAAAACTATTCACTTGGACCATCTAAGCCCAATGTTGCAACTAGTAGCTCTAATACCAAACTGTCACATACCCCCCACTATGGATTGGAACACAAGGAGAGGAACATGACTCTACTTCTCTCTTTGATACCACGTTGTCGCGTACCCTCCCTGATTCACAACATTGTAGCATATCTTCCCCTTTGCATGAGCATATAAGGAGAGGAATGTGACTTCAACTGCTCTATCTGTTATCACGATGTCCATGAACTTTGTGCATATACATCTGACTGATATGCAAAATAATTTAAAACTTGTTATTTCTTCTTTTAAACACAGTCAAGGGTAATGAATCATCCTGTAACATTCATTCTGAGGCTTCCAGCAGTTGAAGAATATTCTTGCAAGTGAACCAATTCTGAAAATTGGAGACCCATAAAAAAAATTTGTGGTGTGTACTGATGCATGTAATCAAGGACTTGGAGGAGTTCTAATACAAGACAACCATGCGGTATGCTATGAGTCAAGAAAGTTGAAGGAACATGATATGAACTATTCTATTCATGATTTAGAACTTACAGCCATAGTACATTCTCTCAAGATGTGGAGACATTACTTAATAGGAAGAAAATTTGAGCTAAGGACAAACCACTGTGGTCTGAAATACTTGTTTGATAAGCCAAATCTAAATGCTAGGAAAGCTAGATGGCTGGAGTTTTTGTTTGAATTTGATTTTGAAATACAACACATTGAAAGGAAAATAAAATAAAGTGGTTGATGCACTCAACAGGAAGGTGCATGAAATGCATGTAAAATATCTTAGTACTTTCCAGCCAAATTTAAGTTAGCAGATCATTAATCATACTTCTAAAGATGAAATGTATGTGCAGATAAAGGACAAGTTGTAGTAGAAAATCCTTGAAAGGAAGTATGACCAATATAAATTGGAAGAATATGAAATTCTTACCTCTAAGAATAGAATTTACATTCCAAATGTAGCAGACTTGAGGAGAATTGTTATGGATGAAATCCATCAAGCTCCATATTCTGGTCACCGAGGAAATCAGAAGACAATTGCTAAAGCCAAAAAGTAGTATTTTTGGCTAGGAATGAAAAAGGACATTTTTTAGTATATTGCTAAGTGCATCAAATATCAACAGGTGAAGGTTGAGAATCAACACCCAATAGGTTTATTGCATCCTTTTCCAGTCTCGTAATGGAAATGGGAAGTTATTTCCATGTATTTTATTACAGGATTGCCAATGACTATGAGACAACATGATTCCATCATGGTTGTGGTAGAAAATTTGACAAAGGAAACATAATTTATACCATTCAAGTGCACATATAAGGCTGATTCCATTGCAAAAATCTTCATGAAAGAGATTTTCATATTGCATGGATTTCCTATGGAAATAATTTTCGACAGGGATAGCAAGTTTACTTCCAAGTTTTGGAAAATTCTATTTGCATATCTAGGTACAAAGTTGAGCTTTAGCACCACCTACCATCCTCAAACTAATGTATGGAAAGAGAGAGTGAATCAGGTGCTTGAAGACATGCTTCACATGTATGTGATGGACAAACCATCCAAGTGGGAGGGTTATTTACACTTGGTAGAATTGAGATATAATAATGGACAACAAGCATCATTGGGAATGATCCCATATGAAGCTTTGTATGGAAGAAGGTGTAGGACACTAGTAACTTGGGATAATCCCATGAATAGGATTATGCATGGTCCATAATTGGTCAAGGAAATGGAGCAAAAAGTTGCAAAGATCAGGCAAAGCCTAAAAGTATCCCAAGATAGGCAGAAAAGATATGCAACCAAGCATAAAGTGCATAGAGAGTTCAGTGTTGGGGATCATGTTTCCCTTAGAGTGAGGACAAGGAATAGTTCCTTGAAGCTTAGAAGTTGTGCCAAGTTTTCACCTAGATATTGTGGGCCTTTTGAAGTGCTTGAACGAATAGGGCCAGTTGCATATAGACTTGCATTGCTTACTAGCACTAGAGCTCATAATTTTTTTCATGTTTCTTTACTTAAGAAATATGTACATGATCCTAACCATGTGATAAATTGGGATGTTATTAAGGTGGAGCCTGAGCGAGAGTTCCAAATTGAGCCACTGTGCATCCTCGATAAGAAGGTCACAGTGCTCCGGAATCGAGTAGTTGGACAGGTAAAGGTGCAGCGGAAGCACTACTATCTAGATGAGGTTATGTGGGAGCTAGAGGATTGCATGTGATTAGCACATCCATTTTTGTTCAATTTTGTAAATCATTGAGGACAGTGCTAATGAAGGGGGAGGGGAATGTAACACCTCGGTTTTGATCCCATGGTATTAAAATTGTACATGATATATATATTGTATTTAAATCATGGATAGGAGCTCAAGGCCAAGGCCCTAGCATTTATTTGGTGTTTTATGTATCGCCGATCAAGGTTAATGTTGATGGATATAGTGCTAGGTCAGGAAGATTACATTCATGGATAATTTTAGGGGTTATATATATCCCATGGTCTATATTAAGGGGGTTACAAAAATTTAGTGGGATATTTTATTATATGGAAAGGGTTTTCTCAGCTAAAATATTTTCTCCCAATATTTATTAGAAAAAAAAATCCTAAATGAATAGCCTCTCGTAAATTAATGAGGGAAAAAAAAACTATTTTTGCCCTAGAAAAATGTCCTTTTAATCTGTGTTTCACCCCCAATTTCTAGAGAAGAGCTTGTGAAATCACTCCTTCTCCCCTAATTTTATTAATGGAGGATCCCAAGGGTTATTTCTCCCTCCAATTTCCTTGTAATTCAAGCATATGGTTGCATTCGTTTGTATTTTTAGTCAATTTCATGTGATACCTTCTTTGATCCCTTGACTTCTAGTATTGGAGTAAGCATCACGGATTATTTTGTTCTATTTAAAGGCTACAGTGATTCATTTTTCACCCACTTCAAATTGCATTTGTAGGTTGAAGGTTTGGGTTGATGTGATTCCACTTTTCATTCTTAGTTTTCTTGATATTTTAATCTTTTCATAACATTTCCATTATCGAAAGCTCAGGCGTTGAAGGGGCATGTCGAACTTGCAATTTATCAGAGAATACAAACTCATGTCATGCCTTTTATCCAATGATTCACATGGTATGATTTTTATGCTTTTTATCCACGGTTACAATAGATTATTATATTGTAAATTTACCTTTTCTCTTTCTTTTTTATGCATGTTGAATTCTAGGGCACTCTCGATTCAGTGAAATATTCGTCAATATTTTACAATATCTTATAATTTAGTGAAAGATTCGCGAAGATTTTACAAGAATTTACAATAGAAAGAAATATTAGCCAAAAATTTATATATACAAATTATATTATTGATAAAATAGCCTTCTTTTTTTCTTGTATATTAGGGAGATTCACCCATTTATTATACATATAAATATTGGGGGTGTTCTTAAAATTATCCCTGATTCAATTTTGAAGTTATCATGTAAATATGCAATTTAATAAAATACCACATCAAGATATGCACTACAACGTAAGAGATGGGGGTATGATTTCACAAGGAATAGGGAGCGGATTTGTCCAAACCCCTGAGCCAAAGGGTGCAGCCAGATGCCAATGGGAAAACCCATAAACCCTCAGCTACTTTTTTTTCCTCTGCACTCAATCATTCAATTATTCTAGAAGAGCGGTTGAGGTAGTGAATGCCTTGGGAAAAGCAAGGCATGGTGGTCGGTTTTGTGACTGAGTTAGCCTATAATGTGAGCAAAACTGTAGCCCCAAGTTTCAAAAAGCCGCATTCTTTCTTGTAAAGCAAGTAATCGTGGGGATGCATGCCATGTCCATCATTTGGGGAGTCACCCAGAATGTTTGGATGGTTCTTCCATTTCATCCTAATCCATTATGCATGGTTCACTATCCTGAGTCATGGGAGGAGTTGTTCATGTTGTTTTAGTGTTGTTTGGGATTCAGTGTGTTTCATTGTTCCCGGATGTAGTGCGAGCTAGTAGAGTATTGCTACACATTCGGGAGTGTCTCTTTGTGTTACAGAGTGGTTTGGAAACCTACTCTCTTGTGTATAAGTGGGACCCCGTTTTCCTCTCAGATACAGAGTGGTATGGAACCTTGGTGTTCTTTGTTATAGAGTTGAACCCTGGGTTGTTGTGTATCCTTTTAGTTTGTTGTGATGTGTACCCTAGTTTGGTCTAAATAGTATGAAATACTTAGGAGTGGAAGAGATATAGAATGGGCTTGATAAACCTAGTGAAGAGAGGAACCTCACAAAAATATAAGAGTGGCTGGTGAATCTTCTATGCACATCCTGCTAAAACCAAGAGTGTATTGGCTTGTTTTCCTGCAACCTGATAAACCCAATTCTGTATTGGCTTGGTTGGACAATTGGATAAACCCAATTATAGGTTGAATTGACTTTGTTTGATATGGTTTATATATGTGTGAGCTTGTTGTTCCCTAGTTCCTTATGAAAATCATGCCCAGCTCATCCGTGACAGTTGTGTTGAGAGATTGATGAGCACAACTGGCCTATGGTTGGGTGGAATGTTGCACCGACATAGCTAGTTGTGGGACAACTTCATTTTTAAGATAAGTATTCTCTATTGTGTTATTTATGCAATGTATTTTCTTGTGAATGTGCTGACTATGTTGAATTCTTACTAGAGATTTAAGTAGAATTTATTGTTGTTAAATGTCCCTGCATTTTGCATATATTATGACTTGTATTTTTCACTGCATTTTTCTTAAGTTCATGGAGGCTAGAAGCCTGGTTACAGGGACAAAAATACAGCTATCGTAAGGTAAGATATGTTTTTCTTCCCTCCTAAATATGCCTATGGAAGGTGGAAGTCAGAAGTTGGAAGCAGGGAAAAACATAAGTAAAACAAGGCAGAATGTTGATTTCCACGCTTGTTACCAACTTTTTTGTACCATACTTGGGTTACCTGAGGAGCCTCCGGTTGATAGACTTGTTCAAAGTCTGATTCCAGTGTATCAGTTGATCTATCTGCTTGTCTAGCCAATATTGGCTAGTCACCTTTTTATTTGAATAACTTTGACCATGGCCCCGCGGGGTTTGTAATAAAATATGCTAGTAGGATATTTTTGAGTGGTTCAGTCTCCTGAGACGTAGAATGGAAAATAGGGTATTCCAGGGAGTTTTTTTCCCCTGACAATTATGCTTTGCCTTCAGTCGAGTATAATTGATGAGGTTTTCTCCCGCTTCCTCCAAAGCTGGAATGCCCGATGTTGAATTATGGGCCTTGGGGGGTTATTAGAGCCCAAATTAGTGTTATACCCCTACTAGACATTATTTAGATAGATCATGGTCATGTCCTAATTCATCTGGACACATTAAAAAATTTCAAAAAAATCTTTTTCGAACAATGAATTTTTTTTTAAAGTTTTAAATTTTTATTTATTTTTCCTAAGTTTTTTGGGTTAATTTTTCCATTAATTAAATGGAAAAAACCCGTTCATGGTAAATAAGTCATCCAGACTCAAAAGTTAGTGATTGAAGGCTCTAACCTTAAGCCAAAAATCATTCTTGATCATCCAGCCAATCAGAACCAACTTTCAGATCAGTAATTGGACACATAATGCCTTTTTACTCAAAAAAGTCAATTTTCAGTAAAAAATGATTTTGAGTAAAATAATAATTTTTATTAAAAATTGATTTTTATTAAAAAAAATGATTATTTTGGAGAAAACTAAAATTCTCCAGATTAATCCAAATTCAGTAAAATAAAAGGCTAAATGACATCTCATGGAACACTTATGATGATTGGAGTTATCATAACTCAGCTTCAGTCATCATTAAGGGAGTAATTAATTTATTATCAGTTATCAAACATGTCATCTCTAGCTAAAGATGAAATGGAGAGCTCTCATTGGTCCGGTGATTTGATCAAGGTGAAGACTAAAGCTTACACCATTAGTAGCCTTCCCAGACCTAACAAAATAGGTTTCTAGACCTAGCAGACAGCTTTCCCATGCATTAGGGTTGGTTTTTTGGTTTTAGGGTTTTAGCACTCTCTCATTTGTTAAATATAGGCTCTTTCAGCTCTATTGGGATGGATCTTTATGCAAAGAACCTCTGGTGAATTACTGTAATGCTTGTTTCTTTTGCAACCGTATAATAAATTTTAAGGCTTTGGAGGCATACATGGTGTGTGAATGTGGATGAACAATTAGCGAATGAGGTGAAATGTTTCAATTTTTGTCTTTTATTGCTTAGGATTGGATAATAGCTCATGCTTTAGAACGCTTCTATAAGCACATAATATTGATCATTTGATGTTACAATTTGATATTTTATGGTTTTGTCTCTATGAATTAAAGTAGCATCGATTATTCAGTTGTATGACATGCTCTTTACATTTTTATTTACCAAACATACATGATCTAATCCATTGTTTGCAACTATTGAGTTGAAATTATGCAGGTCATCTCATTGAAGCAAGTAGGAGTTTGAGCTCAGGTGCATCCTCTCCTCTTGAAGCCAAGGAAACTTCCAAATTTTCAAGATCCGAAAGAATAAAAATTCCATCAAAGTACCACAGGTTTGAGTGTTTCTTTCATATTATTCATCTCTCAAATTTTTATAAAATCTTTATTTCCTTGGGATTAGGGAACGTTTTGACTAAAGTGAACAGTCATTTACTTAGCCTTTGACCCAGTTGGCTGCCCTATTTACTTTTTGCATCCTTTTAGGCCTTCTTTTTGCAGCCATTCCTTCCCTTATTTCGCTGTCCACTTTTCTCCACTTCTCACCCTTTTGGATAGCCCTTTTTTGCCTCCTCTTTCCACTTTTTGCAGCCCCTTTCCATCCTCTTTTTGAGCCATCTTTGGGGCTGTACTTTCAAACTTTTAGGCCTGTTATTTGTAGCCTTTTCTTCCTTTTTTTCTCTATCCACTTGTCCCCATTTTCACGCTTTTGGACAGCCATATTTTTCCTCTTTGTTTCCACTTTTTGCAGCCCCTTTCCGTCCTTTTCTTCAACCATCTTTTGGGCTGTACTTTCAGCCTTTTTTACCCTCATTTGCAGCCCTCTTTCTCCGATTTGCATCCCTCTTTCTCCCTTAGTTTCCAGCCTTCTTTGACTTGCCTTTTGTCCTCTTTTCACTCCCTTTCCACCTCTCTTGCCTTGCCTTTCTCTTTCTTCTTCTTTCCCTTCTTTTCGGTAAGTTTGGGTAGTTGTTTTTATCTAGTTTGTAGATTCATTTTCAAGTTATTTTTTATCAACTAATCCTATAAAAAGTGTATATCTAGAGCTCTTAGTTTCAAGCAGGTGAAGGAGAGCCCAAAGGCCACAAGCAAGCAAGGAGTGCAAAAAAACAAAAAGACTCTCTCCCTCTTCTCTCAATCCCCTTATTTACCTGTTCTTCCAAGAAGCAAAGAACACATCATCATTGTAAAAAACTAATAAAACGGGCTACTCGGAGCAAGTCTCCTTTCTTTTATACTTCCCCTATTTGGGAGAAGGGTGTTGGGTCATTTTTCATGATTTTTTAGTTTAGTTTCCTTTAAGCAATTAGTTTAGTTCTTTGCTTAGTATTAGTTTCCATTCTTTGCTAATTGCTAGTTGTTCCTTAGCATAAACACTAATTGCTAAATTTATTATTGCATTTTGGTATCTTTTTATATAATTGTCAAATCATAAAAATAACCAAAATCTCTTGAATCTCACCGTAAGGTGGATCAAGAGTGCTCTCTGTTGGAGAGTTTAATCAACCACTTTCATCTTAATTGTTGTGATTGTTTAATCAATTAATTAATTAAGACTCTTGAACTTGCAAAAACACAAGTGAAGAGCACTCTCTATCGGAGAGCATCATAGGTCTGCACAATCCCTGCATTAGCTGCATATAGATTAGCTAAGTCTTTGGAACCACTGTCATAAGATGAGGTCAAGAGCACTCTCTGTCGGAGAGTCTAATTAATTGTTTTAATAAAATCTTCAATACACATACCCCTTTAATTAATTAACTCCCTTCCCTCCTTACCGGAGTATGCTCTGAACGATCCTAGATCGGAATACCCAGAAACGACATTGGATCTTTAAACCCTACAAGAGTAATTTAATAATCCTTAAACACCCTTAACCAATGCACCGGAATTGTAGGGATATTTCCAAAGTACTTCCTATTAGAGGCGCTGAAACCTCACGTTGTCTTAGATTCCCAGTTAGCTGGTCACTTAACAATATCATCTTGGGATACTGGGCGGGCTCGACATGTCTTAAATGGAGGAAACTTAGAAGAGTCTCCTGGCTTTGACAAACCTTCGTTGACACCCTAATCAAGAGCATTTTTAAAATTCTTAAAATCTACCAAGAGCACTTGCAAAACCTAATATTCACTAGCTTAATTCCTAGACTTTACTTCATGCATTTATTTGACTCCATAAGGCACTAGTCCTTCGTTATAATTGAGTAATATTCTATCTTAATCAATTGTCTATGTTTAATTTTTGCTTATTATATTTGAATGCTTAAGTTACAAGTCTGGAATATTTGCTTATCTTTCAGTCTCTTGCTAGCAACGTGGATTGCTCTGATTTACATGTCACATTCATAAACTTAATCATTTTTAATCACAAGTAAGTCGTAAACAACACCCATCCAAATCCAAAACATCTTAAAACTTAACTTAAACATTGAGACATAGAAAACTCTTTGTTAGGGACTACCCCCCTTGGCTTCGTTAGGAGTTAGCATAAACAGAGGAGCTAGAAGTAGGTGACAGTACCTAGCTCTGTGCTTGCCCCCAAGGTCACACCTCTCCCACTTTCCCAAGTGAGGAGATAGCTTTCGAAAGATTTCTGTTGTTGGTGTGCAATCGACAGACAACATATTTTGGCGCCATTGTCGGGGACAATTTTTTTGTGCCTGGACGACCTTAGTTTTTTCTAGTTTTTACCTTTTTTGATAGATTTTTAGTTTAATCACCACGCTGATCCTAGACTTGAAATCCATCTAGTGACTCCACTGTCTTTAATTTTACCAAGGTATTCAACCAGAAGAAACTCTGAAGGTTTACTTAGTTTTATCCCTGAGCCTGAAAAGGTTTATAGGAGGAGGCTAAATAAACTTGCTTCTCGTAGGATCCTTGAAGATATCGGATCTCAGTCTTTATTAGACATCCATAGTTTATTTCTAGAAACTAATTCCCAAGAAAACATTAACACTAGTGTTTTCGACATAATGGGCGAGTATTTTACTCAACTTGAATTTTCTTAGATAGCAGGTCGACCCATCGTCTTCCAAACAAAGCTGTCGAGAAGCGCCCGATGTACACCGACACTGATGCTACAACTTCCGCCATGCACCTCAAAAAAAATTCTAGATGCATCAATGCCTATGTCAGTGATCCTGTAAGTCAACATGATGATGTCTACATGAAGTTATTTGCTCTATCTTTGGATGGAAAAGCCGATGGCTGGTATAACAATTTACCAGACAACTCCTTTGCTACAATTGAAGCTTTCAAGACTACCTTCACTAATAGGTTTGGTGAAAAGAAGGAACCAAGGAATCAACTGGATTCTTTAACAAACATAAAGAAGAAGGAGAATGAGACTATGGATGAGTTCAACCAAAGATTCACAGAACTATCCAATGAAATTCCTCCCATTTACAAACCACATGCACCATCTATCTTGCTTTATTACATTGAAGCACTTAGTGGGAAGATGCAATATCAGATTAGGGATAAAGAACCCACTACTCTTCTAAATGCACAAGAAATGGCATTCAAAATAGATAGAAATATGCATTCTTCAGGTGAATCCAACCTTCTTGGTTATTCAAATTCCTCTACTCTGTTAAAGTCAAATGAGCATGAAGAAGAGGATTCCTACAGAAAACAAATGAAGGAAATGAAGGAAAGACTTGGAAGAATGGAAGATAAACATCCATCTCAAATGAAAGAGATGCATAACAAGGTCATTAGTATGGAAAGAGCACAATCACAACCTGTCCCAAGAACATTTCCTCCAAAAGTAAATTGGCAAAGAAAGACACCCAACCATGAACAGAGGCCTCCTCATCAACTAGAGTCTGCTGACATGGTTGGAACTTACACGCCATTTTGTAGGGCATGTCAAGACCTTCATGAAGAATCTTCTTTCTATTATGCATGCTATGTTCAGGAGAATAGTTTTCCACAGGGTTATGGCCCTAAAGCATCATCAAGCAAGCCTGAGTATATAAACTATGTAGGTGACATACATAATATTTCTGGAGAAAGTTGGAGAAAGGAAAAAAAATATTCAAGAAATCCTGGATACATTAACACAGTTAGACAACTCCATCCTGTCACCATAGAGACCCAGGGTCAAGTTGAAGATTATAGTCAGCAATTGGATGATCTCACAATTTTTTTTAGCACTAATCCTAATAATGAGCATAATGATGATAGTTTGGAAGGTTTGCTACCCTGCGACCTTTTTTCTGAAGAAGATGACTATGATCATGAGGAGGGATATAGAATTAGATGTGATACAAGTGAGGAAGAATCCCTTACATCTGAGATGGATGATAACTTTGAGACTTCAATTAAAAATCCAATCTTAGAAGTTTCATGTGATGAGATTCCTCCATGCACTCCACCAGATGACAAATATTTGGAAAGTTGGGTCCCCTGTGATATCTTTCAAACCCAGCATTTTGAAGAAGATAGTTTTGAGCAAAATGAGAAGTGTATACAGGGAATTTATACCAGTGATGAGACATCTCTCATATCTGACATAGATGGTGATGATGACTATTGGACTTTTATTGAAAATCCAACCTATGATACCTTTGAGAATATTTTTGAGAAACTCATCTATGATATGTCCAGCAAGGGGAGTTGTTATTCTGAGACTTATGAAAGTTATAAGGAAGATCAGTCAGAGTTTTCATATGATCAGCCAGAATTGTATCTAAGAATCCGTAATAAGGATTTAAAAAAGTAGTAAGGTGAAGAATCAGATGGGATACAACTAGTTGAAGTTTTTTCTCAGCCATCATCTTCACATATAGATGTTCCTTATGTTTTGAAGCACCTTGGGGCTTATACAACGAGTTATTATTTGATAAGGCTTGATGATCAACATGATGGAGTAGTCGACGTGCCGCATTATCCCGATTTGTATATCAGCGCTATCCAGTCATGGATAGAAACAGCCTACATGAGCATCTACCAGTATGGGATGAAGTTTGACAACATTATTCATGCCTATGATTCCCCATCCAGCCCGCCCATTCTGGATCATCGCACAGGTTTGCATTTTCTAGAAATTGTGTCCTTACTTTGGCTTGTAACCAAAGACAAGGAAAAACCTTTTTATATTAATAAAATGCTTAGGTGGCTACACTGGATTTATGATTACACCTAACCTTTTTTATCATGCTTAGAATAGGAAAATAGGCTCCTTAAAGTGAGCGTTTATCGTAGAATTTTTCCTTTTAGGAATAAATACATTTTTCAGTTAAGTTTTGTCATTTCTTTGAATAAAGTAACTTTTGGGTCATTGGCTCGTTTTCATAAAACTTGTGCTACTAAGGTTTTCTTGTCAAGTTGAGATGTTTTTTATAGGATATGGAAACAAGAGATTATGGGGTTCTCGTATGCTCTCCTTGTATAAGAGATTAGATCGAGCACACGTCCCGTAGTTGGAGCCAGATGTTACTAACTTTTTTGTACCATAGTTGGGTTACCTGAGGAGCCATCGGTTGACAGACTTGTTCAAATTCTGATTCCAATGTATCAGTTGATATGTCTGCTTGTCTAGCCAATATTGGCTAGTCACTTTTTTATTTGAATAATTTTGACCATGGCCCCATGGGGTTTGTAATAAAATGTGCTAGTAGGATATTTTTTAGTGGTTCGGTCTCCTAAGACGTAGAATCACAAATAGGGTATTCCAGGGAGTTTTTTTCCCCTGACAATTATGCTTTTCCTTCAGCCGAGTATAATTGATGAGGTTTTCTCCCGCTTCCTCCAAAGCTGGAATGCCTGATGTTGAATTCTGGGCCTTGGGGGGTTATTAGAGCCCAACTAAGTGTTATAAGCCTACTAGAAATTATTTAGATAGATCATGGTCATGTCCTAAGTCATCTGGACACATATAAAAAATTCGAAAAAATCTTTTTCGAACAATGAATTTTTTTTTTAATTTTTAAATTTTAATTTACTTTTCCTAAGTTTTTTGGGTTAATTTTTCCATTAATTAAATGGAAAAAACCCGTTCATGGTAAATAAGTCATCCAGACTCAAAATTCAGTGATTGAAGGCTCTAACCTTAAGCCAAAAATCATTCTTGATCAGCCAGCCAGTCAGAAGCAACTTTTAGATCAACAGTCGGACACATAATGCATTTTTACTCAAAAAAGTCAGTTTTGAGTAAAAAATTATTTTGAGTAAAAAAATGATTTTTATTAAAAAAATGATTATTTTGGAGTAAACTAAAACTCTCCAAAGTAATCCAAATTCAGTAAAATAAAAGGCTAAATGACATCTCATGGAACACTTATGATGATTGGAGTTATCATAACTCAGCTTCAGTCATCATTAAGGGAGCAATTAATTTCTTATCAGTTATCAGACATGTCATCTCCAGCTAAAGATGAGATGGAGAGCTCTCATTGGTTTGGTGATTTGATTGAGGTGAAGACTGAAGCTTACACCATCAGTAGGCTTCCCAGACCTAACAAAATAGGTTTCTAGACCTAGCAGGCAGCTTTCCCATGTAGCAAGGTTGGTTTTTTGGTTTTAGGGTTTTAGCACTCTCTCATTTGTTAAATAGAGGCTCTTTCAGCTCTATTGGGATGGATCTCTATGCAAAGAAACTCTAGTGAATTACTGTAATGCTTGTTGCTTTTGCAATTGTATAATAAATTTTAAGGCTTTGGAGGCATACATGGTGTGTGAATGTGGATGAACAATTGGGGAATGAGGTGAAATGTTTCAATTTTTGCCTTTTATTGTTTAGGATTGGATAATAGCTCATCCTTTAGAAGGATTCTATAAGCATGTAATATTGATCATTTGATGTTACAATTTTATCTTTTATGGCTTTGTCTCTATGAATTAAAGTAGCATCGATTATTCAGTTGTATGACATGCTCTTTACATTTTTATTTACCAAACATACATGATCTAATCCATTGTTTGCAGCTATTGAGTTGAAATTATGCAGGTTGTCTCATTGAATCGAGTAGGATTTTGAGCTCAGGTGCATTGTCTCGTCTCGAAGCCAAGGAAACTTTAAAATTTTCAAGATCCAAAAGAATCCAAACACCATCAATGTACCACATGTTTGAGTGTTTCTTTCATATTATTCATCTCTCAATTTTTTATAAAATCTTTATTTCCTTGGGATTAGGGCATGTTTTGGCCAAAGTGAACAGTCATTCACTTAGCCTTTTCCCCCGTTGGCTGCCCTGTTTCCTTTTTGCAGCCTTTTAGGCCTTCTTTTTGCAGCCATTCCTTCCCTTAGTTCACTGTCTACTTTTCCCCACTTCTCACCCTTTTGGACAGCCCTTTTTTGCCTCCTCTTTCCACTTTTTGTAGCCCCTTTCCATCCTCTTTTTGGGCCATCTTTGGGGCTATAATTTCAGCCTTTTAGGCATGTTATTTGCAGCCTTTCCTTCCTTTTGTTCACTGTCCACTTTTCCCCATTTTCATCCTTTTGTACAGCCCTGTTTTTCCTCTTTGTTTCCACTTTTTGCAGCCCCTTTCCATCCTCTTCTTCAACCATATTTTGGGATGTAATTTCATCCTTTTTTTAGTCTAATTTGGAGCCCTCTTTCTCCCTCAGTTTCCAGCCTTATTTGACTTTCCTTTTGTCCTCTTTTCACTCCCTTTCTTCCTCTCTTGCCTTGCCTTTCTCTTTCCTCTTCTTTCCCTTCCTTTCAGTAAGTTTGGGTACTTGTTTTTATCTAGTTTGTAGATTTATTTTCAAGTTATTTTTTATCAACTAATCCTATAACAAGTGTATGTCTAGAGCTCTTAGTTTCAGGTAGGTGAAGGAGAGCCCAAAGGCCACAAGCAAGCAAGGAGTGCAAAAGAACAAAAAGACTCTCTCCCTCTTCTCTCAATCCCCTTGTTTACCTGTTCTTCCAAGAAGCAAAGAACACATAATCATTGTAAAAAACTAATAAAAAGGGCTACTGAGGGCAAGTCTCCTTTCTTTTATACTTCCCCTATTTGGGGGAAGGGTGTTTTGTCATTTTTCATGATCTTTTAGTGTAGTTTCCTTTAAGCAATTAGGTTATTTCTTTGATTAGATATAGTTTCCATTCTTTGCTAATTGATAGTTGTTCCTTAGCATAAACACTAATTGCTAGATTTATTATTGCATTTTTCTATCTTGTTATATAATTGTCAAATCATAAAAAGAACCAAAATATCTTGAATCTCACGGTAAGATGGATCAAGAGTGCTCTCTGTCGGAGAGTTTAATCAACCAATTTCATCTTAATTGTTGTGCTTGTTTAATCAATTAATTATTTAAGACTCTTGAACTTGCAAAGACACAAGTCAAGAGCAGTCTCTATTGGGGAGCATCCTAGGTTTGCACAATCCCTGCATTAGGTGCATATATATTAGCTAAGTCTCTTGAACCACTATCATAAGACGGGGTCAAGATTGCTCTCTTTCAGAGAGTCTAATTAATTATTTTAATAAAATTTTCAACACACATACCCCTTTAATTAATTAACTCCCTTCCCTCCTTGCCGGAGTATGCTTTGACCAATCCTAGATCAGAATACCCAAAAATGGCATTGGATATTTAAACCCTACAAGATTAATTTAATAATCCTTAGACACCCTTAACCAATGCACTAGCGTTGTAGGGATCCTTCCAAAGTACTTCCTATTACAGGCGTCGGAACCTCCCGCTGTCTTAGATTCCAGGCTAGCTGGTCACTTGACAATATCAGCCTGGAATACTGGGTGGGCCCGACATGTCTTAAACAAAGGAAACTTAGAAGAGTCTCCTGGATTTGAAAAACCTTTGTTGACACCCTAATCAAGAGCATTTTTAAAATTCTTAAAATCTACCAAGAGCACTTGTAAAACCTAATATTCACTAGCTTAATTCCTAGACTTTACTTCACACATTTATTTGACTCCATAAGGCACTGGTCCTTCGTTATAATTGAGTAATATTCTATCTTGATCAACTATCTATGGTTTATTTTTTCTAATTATATCTGAATGCTTAAGTTACAAGTCTGGAATATTTTCTTATCTTTTAGTCTCTTGCTAGCAACGTGGATTTCTCTGATTTACGTGTCACATTCATAAACTTAATCATTTATAATCACAAGTAACTACTAAACAACACGCATTCACATCCAAAACATCCTAAAACTTAACTTAAACATTGAGCCATAAAAAAATCTTTGTTAGGGACTACCCCCCTTGTCTTCGTCAGGATTTAGCCTAAACGGAGGATCTAGGAGTAGGTGACAGTACCTAGATCTGTGCTTGCCCCCAAGGTCACACCTCTCCCACTTTCCCAAGTGAGGAGACTTCTTTCAAAATATTTCTGCTACTGGTGTGCAATTGGCGGACGACAATGCCCTGAAGTCCACCTATGGAAGGTGGGAGGAGGGAGGTGGAAATAGAAGTTAAAAAAGGTAGAATGTTGGTTTTCTACACCCAGGAATCCACCTGTGGAAGGCAAAATCAGAAAAAGAGCAAAAAATATTAAGGAAAAGTGTATATTTCCTCTGTCACGTCCCCACCCTTATACCGATGAGAGGACGCAACAATAATGATAACAATCTGGGAAACTAAGCCCCATGAACATAAGGTATGAAATGAAATAAAATAAAAACATACATATATATATAACATATCATTCAATAAATAGTGTAAGCAATACATGATATTCACATTCAAGCATTTCACATGTTCATAGTAATTTAATTGTAGAGACAAGATAAATAAGAGATACTTATCTTTAAAAGAAGCTTGTCCCGCAATCAGCTATGTCACTGCAACGTTCCACCCAACCATAGGCCAGTGGGATCATCAATCACTTGGGAACAGTGTCACCCCCGAGCTGGGCATGATTCCACAAGGAATAAGGGAAAACTAGCAGGCTCACACGTAGCGAAGGATGAACAAAACTCAACCAAGCCAACATAGTTGGGTTTATCAGGATAGCAAGGAGCTGGAAAGGTTGTCTACTAATCTAGTGATCTCAATCCAAGAGCTATGGACACCTGCAACAGAACTAGTCTTACTTTTAAAACATCCACACACACTCAACACAAGGAAGCATCCCCTTCTCTGCTACACAATCCCTCGAGCTATGCCTTCCCTTCCAGTGTTATTTAGGGGATGTAAGGAAGAAACCCAACCCTCTATCTTTGTCTGTGAGGCTCCTGCACACACTACATTTGTCAAGTAATATCAAACCCCATTTCCACACCCAAATACAGTGAAAAGGCAAACAAATGATATGCACACAGCAATGACAGTTCTGGACTGAAGGAAAAACAACACAGAGACCAAAATTAGGTATGGAAATTGGGTAGAAATAACTCTGTCTGAGTAACTTGAATTCTAGATTCGTTGATGGACCTAATGTGGCCAAAACGACTTCAACAACACCCAAAATTTGTGGCTCTATTCTCCCACTCATTGAGAAACACTAAAAAACAAAATTCCCCACCACGAGCATGTGGAAAGAACACCAAAGCACCCAGCAGAGATCCCAACCACAAGAAGCTAACAAAAACACTTCACATCCATGGTAAAAACATATAAAAATACAAAAACATGAGTGGAAGATGCACTGAAATCTTTCAAAACGTGAGTAAACCCAACCCAATCCCTGGCATTACAAAAATGACATCGCATCCATGGGAAAATGAAGCCAACAACCATAAAAATGGAATGAGAACACACACGACCAGTTCTGGATGCCTGAGAGAGCTCATGTGAAGGAAAAATGGTGAGGAAAACATGAAAATGTGGAAGCATGGTAGAATGGCCTACATTTTTTGGGTTTTTGCTTGCCCAAGGAGTCAAAATTCATTTTCCAAAAGCTGATGGCTTCTCTAATTCGAATTTGGGTTTTCATACCTTGCCCATCCCATGTTATAACCAACCCAACCAATTTCTGGCAGTAATAAATGATTGGGTGAATGAGACAAGAACGGTACTTGACACTTTGATGGGTCCTCCCTTTGACATTTGTCTTTTACCCATTGGTCTAAAGGTTAAATATCCCCCCTATCCTTAGGAAATCATGCCCCTTCTCATTATGGTTGCATTGACATAGATGGTTGTGGGTATTTTAATTAAAATGCATATGTACATGGTGTCCATAGTTAACACATGCCTGGATAGCACAAAAATACCCTCGAAAACGATTTTAATTGCAGAAACATAAAAGGATAATCCATGGTGGGTATTTTATCCTTTAGCTCTACAGCATGATTAATTATAGTATATGCGTCATATACATTTAATGCAAACGGGGTCAAAACCAGGGTGTTACATTCCCCTCCCCCTTCAATAGCACTGTCCTCAGTGCTTTACAAAATTGAACAAAATGCTACATTGGCATCGCCTCAGTGTTCCACAGAATTGAACAAAAATGGATGTGCCAATCGCATGACATCCTCCAACTCCCACATAGCTTCTTCAGGAATGTAGTTCTTCCATTGTAACTTTACCTGCCCTATGGCTCTATTCTGGAGCATTGTGACTTTCCTATCGAGGATGTGCATTAGCTTGATTTGGAACTCTCCCTCAAGTTCCACCTGAATCTCATCCCAATTTATTACATGGTTAGGATCATGTACATATTTCTTAAGCAAAGAAATATGAAAAAAATTATGAGCTCTAGTGCTAGCAGGAAATGCAAGTCTATATGCAACTGGCCCTATTCTTTCAAGCACTTCAAATGAGCCACAATATCTAGGTGACAAATTGGCACAAATTTGAAGCTTCAAGGAACTCTTCTTTTCCCTCACTATGAGGTAAACACAATCCCCAACACTGAACGCTCTATTCACCCTATGCTTATCTGCATATATTTTTTTTGTCCTAAGCTGCTTTTAGATTCTTCCTTATATTTACAACCTCTTGCTCCATTTCCTTAAGCAATTTTGGACCAAGCACAACCCTGTTCACTGGATTATCCCAAGTCATTGGTGTCCTACACCTTCTTCCATACAAAGCTTCATATGGACTCATCCCCAAGGATGCTTGTTGTCCATTATTATAAGAAAACTATACCAAGTGTAGGTAATATTCCCACTTGGTTGGTTTGTCCATCACATACATGTGAAGCATGTCTTCAAGCACTTGATTCACCCTCTCTATCTACCCATCAGTCTGAGGATGGTACACAGTGCTGAAATTCAACTTGGTACCCATATCTGCAAACAAACCCTTCCAGAAATTGGAAGTGAACTTGACATCTCTGTCAGAGACTATTGCCTTAGGAAATCCGTGCAATTTGAAAATATCCTTCATTAATATATTTGCAATGTCATTAGTCTTATGTGTAGAATTAATTGGTATAAAGAGTGCTTTCTTTGTTAACTTGTCCACCACAACCATGATGGAATCATGTTGTCTCCAAGTCATTGGAAATCCTATAATAAAATCCATGGAAATAACTTCCCATTTCCATTCTGAAACTGGAAAAGGTTGCAACAAACCTACTGGGTGTTGATGCTCAACCTTTACTTGCTGACATTTCATGCACCTCGAAATGTACTCAGCCATGTCCTTTTTCATTCCTGGCCAAAAATACTACCTTCTAGCTGTAGAAATTATCTTTTGATATCCTGGATGAGCAAAATATGGAGCTTGGTGGATCTCATCCATAACCATTCTCCTCAAATATGCTACATTTGGAATATAGACTCTGCCTTTATAAGTAATAAGTCCATCTTCTTCCGATTTATATCCCTCATACATCTTCTCAAGACTTTGTTGTTGCAATTTGTCTTTTACCTGCTCATACAACTCATCTCCAACAGTATGATTAACAATATGTTGTCTCAAATCTGACTGGGAAATACTAAGAGATGCCATGTGCATTTCTTGCACCTTTCTATTGAGTGCATTAGCTATCTTGTTCTCTTTTCCTTTTATGTGCTTGATTTCGAAATCAAACTCACATAAAAACTCCAGCCATCTAGCTTGCCTAGCATTTAGAGTAGGCTGATCAAACAAATACTTAAGACCACAATGGTCTGTCCTTGGCTCAAATCTTCTTCCCATCAAGTAATGCCTCCACATATTGAGAGCATGTACTATGGATGCAAGTTCTAGGTCATGAGTAGCATAGTTCTTCTCATGATCCCTCAACTTTCTTGACTCATAACATATCACGTGGTTGTCTTGCATAAGGACTCCTCTCATCCCTTGTCCGCATGCATTAGTACACACCACAAAATATTTTTCTGGGTCTGCAATATTCAATAATGGTGCACTTGTGAGAAGGTTCTTCAACTGAAAGAAGCTTTCTTCACACCTCGGTGTCCATTCAAACTTTATTCCCTTCTTTTGCAAAGAAGTGAATGGACGTGCAACCTTGGAGAATCCTTCAATGAATCTCCTATAGTATTCTGCAAGTACCATAAAAGATCTTACATCTGTCACATTTCTTGGAGTAGGCCAATTCATAATGCCCTCAATCTTCTTAGGATCTACACATATACCCTCATCTGAGATAATGTGACCCAAATAATGAATCCTATCTCTATAGAAGTCACACTTGCTCAACTTTGCATACAACTGATGCTCCCTGAGCAATTCCAATGTCAATCTCATATGTTCTTCATTCTCTTCCTCATTCTTTGAATAAATAAGAATGTCATCAAGGAAAACAAGAACAAACTTGTCCAAATACCTACTAAAGACATTATTCATAAGTCACATAAATGTAGCTCGTGCATTTGTGAGATCAAATGGTACCACTACAAACTCATAATGCCCATACCCTGTCCCGAAGGCTGTATTATGAATGTCTTTATCCTTTATTCTTACCTGATGGTAACCAGACCTCAAGTCAATATTTGAAAATACCTTTGCTCCCCTCATTTGATCAAATAGGTCATCAACCCTAGGAAAAGGGTATTTATTCTTCATTGTGACCTTGTTCAACTATCTATAATCAATACACAACCTGAGTGTACCATCTTTATTCTTCACAAACAAAACTGGTGCTCCCAAAGGAGACACACTCGGCATGATATACTTCTTTTCCAACAATTATTTCAGCTACATATTCAACTATAGCATTTCTAGTGTACTCATCCTGTAGCGTGTTTTGGACACTGGTGCTGAACCTGGCACAAGTTCAATTATGTGTTAGATTTTTATCATTCAAGATAGAATTATATTAGGATCTTTAACTGAGAGAATAAAAAGCACAGCAATCAAACATAAGAGACAATAAACACAATGTTTTTCCTTGGGGAAACCATAAAGGAGAAAACCCTGCAACTTCCTTAGAGATAGAATCAACACCAAAAGCAAAACCCCAAAATAGTAAGGTGATCTCCCAACAGCAGTAGTCCTTCTCTCTCTTGTCCCATCAACTTCTTCTCTCTCATTTATGTGCTACAACTGAGTATGAGTGAATGTGTTATAAATAAAGAGGCTCACTCTCTATTTATACTAATTTATGAATTGACAATAACTCACTAGGGCCGACTTCTCTAGGAGAGTCTAATAACCCAAGGGCCCGACAACTCCGGGGACTTTAACCCTTGATCAATAGGAGGGTTACCCACAATGAATTTACATGAATTGTTTACATTATTGAATCTCCCAATAGGCACATTGAGGCATGACATGACTTTAATACATTACAGACACTTCCTAGAATAAACATCGGGGTACAATACTTAAGATATACCAGTGAATACATTCTGAAGTTACAAATACATTAACACTCACTCTTAACTAGGAAGGTATTCTCTTGACACAATTTATCAGTACAAGTCTTCTTCTCTGTATCTTCTGGATCATCGTCAAGTTCTCATCATCTTCATCTTCAAGTCATTTTCATATTCAAGTCATATTCATCTGGATTTAGATCATCACTGGATCTGGATCATCACTGGATCTGGATCATCACCGTCAGATCATCACTGCTGGATCATCATCACTAGATCATCACTCAATCTGGATCATCACCGCTGGATCATCACTGCCAGATCATCATCACTAGATCATCACTCGATATGGATCATCACCGCTGGATCATCACTGCTGGATCATCGTCATTGGTGCTATCTCTTTATTCTTCTCGTCATAGGAAATTCTATAGATCCATCCCTTCTCATGCTGGTTTTAGGCCTAGCCTCCAAGTAGGTATTAATCTTCTTCAACACTTATATCTAACCCAGTCCGAAAGGCCTATCTAGCACTTATATTTGACCATGGGAGGGCCTAGCCTACCCCCATGTCAGAATGGCATGCCCAACACTCACATCTGATCATGAGAGGAACACATCCACCATCATGTCAGAATGGCCCATCCCTTACATCTAACCATGGGAGGTCCCAGCCTACCCCCATGTCAGAATGGCCCATTCGTTACATCTGACCATGGGAGGGCCCAGCCTGCCCCCATGTTAGAATGGCTCTGCACTTACATTTGACCATGGGAGGGTCCAGCCTTCCCCCATGTTAGAATGGATCTGCAATTACATCTGACCATGGGAGGGCCCAGCCTTCCCCCATATCAGAATGGCTCATTCCTTACATCTGACCATTGGAGGGCCTAGTCTTCCCCCATGTCAAAATGGCTCTGTACTTACATTTGACCATGGGAGGGCCTAGCCTGCCCCCATGTCAAAATGGCTCTCCACTTACATCTGATCATGTGGGAACACATCCCACAGTCACATCAGAATGGCCCTCAGCTCCAAGCTGAGTATTCTTGGTAACTAACCAAGTGCCTCCATTCTACCGAAGAAAGGAATTCAGTGCTTATATCTGATCATGTGAGAACACATCCCAAAGTCACCTCAGAATGGCTAAGCACCCATATCTGACATGGAAGGAACCAATCCTCTCACCATGATATAATGTCTCACAGACTCATCACTTCCCCTTGGAGGGAACCTTGATCTGGAGAACACCAAGCTTCACCCTGAAGTACTCAAACTTCACTCTGGCAAATGGATTAGTCAACACATCAACTATCTATTTGTCCGTCGCAACATGCTGGAGCTTCACTGTCCCTCTCTGCACCATATCCCTGATATAGTGATATTTGATCTCGATATGCTTCGACTTGTCATGGAACACCAGGTTTTCAGACAAATTCACACGACTCTGGTTGTTGCAATATATACAAGTACCATCCAACTAGAGATCAAATAAATCAGACAGTAGCTTCCTCAACCATACTGCCTCACAACTAGCTGAACAAGCTACAACATACTCTACTTCAACTGTACTCAGTGCCACATAGGACTGCTTCCTACTAAACCAAGAGATCACACCTGATCCCATACTGAAGCAACACCCTAAAGTTCTCTTCCTATCAATGGCACTGCTTGCCCAATCTGAATCAACATAACCCTCCAGGTTAATCTTTCAAATCACCTCATACTTGAGTCCATAATCAACTATACCCCTTAGGTACCTCAGAATATGATTTTCAACAATCAAGTGAACATGTCTCAAATCTGTCTGGAACTGGCTCAAGGTGTTCACAGCAAAGAAAATATTTGGTCTCGCATTCGTTAGGTACATCAAGGACCCAATCATCTGATGATACATCATAGCATCAATCAATTTTGATAAAGCATCGCTCAATAGCTTCAGGTTTGATTCCATAGGTGTGGTCATGGCCTTGAAATCCATCATCCTGAACCTCTTTAGTATCTCTACCGTATACTTTGCTTGTCCTAGGGAAATTCCATCTACATTCTACCATACCTCCATTCCTAGAAAATAGTGGATCATACCCAAGTCCTTCATTTTGAACTCGGCAGCAAGCTTCCTCTTCGTATCATAAATCAACCCATCCATACCTTTCACAAATAGATCATCTACATACAGTAGGAGTATCATTGGGTTACCATCTTCAACCTTATAGTAAAGGTTGGAATCTGCTTTACTCTTGGTAAAGCCCAAATTGGATAAAAAGCTGTCAATTCTACCATACCATGTCTTGAGTGCCTATTTTAAATCATACAGGGATTTCTTCAATTTACACACATGAGACTCCCTGTCATGTGTCTCAAAACCAAGTGGATGTTCCACATACACTTCCTCTTCCACTACACCATTCAAGAAAGTAGTCTTCACATCCATCTAGTGTATCTTCCATTTCATTACTACAGTTAAAGAAAGTACTGATCTGATGGATGTGTATCTGGATACAGGTACAAAAGTTTCTTCATAATCTATTCCTTATTTCTGGGGGAAGTAACGAGCCACAAATCTTGCTTTATATTTCTCTATGCTGCCATCTACAGCATGCTTGATCTTGTAGATCCATTTGGAAGTTACAATAGACTTCCCTTCTGGTCTTGGGACAACATCCCAAACATCATTCTTCATGATCAATGGATACTCTTCGATCATAGCATCCTTCCATTTTTTCCTTTTTTCCACTTCTTCATAGTTGGAAGGTTCTTTATCGATGAAGTCACATAATAAGGCTACATAACCAGAGCAGGACCTGGTTCTTTTTCTTTCTCTATGATTTTCTTCTGGAGCCCCATATCTTTCTGCACCTTGGATAGCTTCTTGTACCCAAGCAAGTTTCATATTGTGAGGATTCTTCTCTTGAGGTGGATATACAGGTTCTTGATATTCTTCTAATTCTTGATCTTCTTCTTGAATTTATTCATTCATGGTTGTGTCATGAATTTTGGGTTCTTCTATTTCTTCAAGTTCTTCAGCAGGTCTCTTTCTGGATTTGTTGTAAGCTGAGTCTTCGTCAAATGTTACATCCTTGCTGATTTCGATCTATTTGAATCCTGGGAAGTATATTCTATAAGCCTTTGAGCTTTCACAGTATCCCACAAATTTACCCTTCTTTCCTAAAGGATCTAACTTTGTCCTTTTTTTCTTTCGGAATGTGTATGTACACTAGACAGCCAAATATTCTGAGATGGCTGACTTCTGGTTTCTTTCTAGAAAAGACTTCTTCAGGTGTCTTGTTCTTGAGTACTCTGTGTGGAGTATGGTTCTGTACATACACCACTGTTTTGGCAGCTTCTGTCCATAGATGCATGGGAAGATATTAATCATGAAGCATTGCCCTTGTATCTTCCATGATCATTCTATTCTTCCTTTCTGCAACCCTATTCTGTTGTGGATTATATGGAGTGGTTAACTCCCTCTTAATCCCTGAATCTTTGCATAATTCTTTGAATTCATTTGATGTGAATTCTCCACCATTATCTAATCAAAAGGTTTTGATCTTCNTGAACTTGCTAAATACCTCATCTTTGTTCTTCATGAAGTATATCCATGTCTTCCTAGAAAAATCATCAATAAAAGAAACATAGTATACATACCCACTTAGTGAACTTGAATACATTGGACCACATACATCATATTGAATGATTTCAAAGATTCCTTTTTCCTTGCTCTCGCTACTTGTAAATGTCTTATTTGTGTTCTTTCCTTTCGCACATCCTTTGCAGACTCCATCATGTTTTTCCTAAATTTCTAGAAGAGCTTCAACAATTTTCTTGCAAGTGGTAGTGCTCTGTAATGCACATGTGCAAGCCTTCTATGCCAAAGTTCATTTAACTCTACTGTGTCATGGACCAAGGCTTGTTCTGGATGGCCCTTCAATTTGTATAGACCTCCCTCTTGTTCCCTAATCACTACTACATCATCAATAGTCTTTCCCTTTCACCACATGGGAACTTGGCCATCTACAAATGCAACCCTCATTCCTTTTTCATTTAATGCAGATATGGAGAGGAGGTTCTTCTTAAGACCTCGTACAAACAATACATCCTTCATCTTCATAGACTTTACAGAGTCTAGCTTATAGGAGGATTCCCCACTACCTTTTATTGGATACTGGTAGTCATCTCCAAGTTTCATTTTGTGGGGTGATTCATGTTCTGATAGTTTCACAAATGACTCTTTGAATCCTATCATATGTTTAGAAGCCCCATTGTCTATGAGCCAATCATTGCTTCCAGGTGTGATGTTTCCCGTGAGAGAAGAAATCAAAACATATTCTTCATCACTTGAAGAATCATGACTTTCTTGCTTGATTCTCTTTGTGGAAGGTTCATCAACTTCTGCCCCATGAGCATGATGTCTTATCTTGTTGTTTTTCTTCTTGTGGGAGTTTCTTTTGTTTTTAGGACAATCTCTTGCATAGTGTCCTATTTCATCAGAAGTATAACATCTAAGTTGAGTTTTTCTGGAGGAAGAATGCTTACCTTTAGAATGATGATGATAGTCCCTTCTGTTCTTCTTGGATTGAAATGTGAGAGCCTGATCTTCCCTTCCCATATTTTCTTCTCGAGCTAATATCCAAGCTTCTTCTTGTGAGCATTCTTCCCATAGTGTGTTGAACTTGACTAGCTTCTTTTTGGCATAGATTCCTAGAATGAAAGAGTCCCATGTCCTAGGGAGACCATTCAAAGTGGTCATTACAATCTCTACATTCTCCACTTCTTCAAGTTGTTCTTTGATTTGAGAGACCCTTTTGATCTGGGAGACCCTTTTGATCTTCACATTCTTCAACTGGTTCCTCAAAGTCATCTTCTCATTTATGTTCTTTCCTTCAAACAGTTTGGTCAGGGCATCAAACATAGCTTTAGGTGTCTTTATGGAGGACACCTGTGGTATGAGGTGATCATTGATTGAATCAGCAATAATCCTCTTAGCCATGACCAATTTATTCTTGTGTAAGGCCTTAGCCTCATCTCCCTCTGAAATCGGAACCTCCTAATTGATGTAGGAGTCTAACTCATTTTTTTCAAGGACCAGGGAGATCCTATACTTCTAGGCTCGGGAGTTATCAAGTCACTCAATATTGTCATCAAGCTTGGTATGATGAGACATCTTAACTGAGAAACTCAAATGGAAATACAAAAGATTTATATCTTCCCAGGTCAAGATGTCGGAACTGGATCTAGAGTTGAATTTCTATAGTGCTGGTTCAAGAGAAGATTAGGGTTTGACTTTCCCAGAGTTATGTCGAACCAAAAGCTTTGATCTTGATATCTAAACTCTGATTTTGAGGAGGAGATCAATCTAGGCCTGGGCTCACTCAAAAATTCAACTTTTGTGGAAATCCCTAATTTCTGGCAGCAGTGTCAGGTCAAAAACTAGAAATGCTCAAAATCATATTTTTCTTCGACAGAAAGATGCACCCTAGAGAGGAGAGTCAGCCCAACCTTATTTTGCTTAAAATATATGGAGAGAGATCCAAAAAGTAGGAAGCCCTAGTTTTCGCAGCTGCACGGTGTCTTCTTCTCAGGTTAGCTCTGATACCATGTTATATTTTTATCATTCAAGCTAGCATTATATTAGGATCTTTAACTGAGAGAATAACAAGTAAAGAAATCAAACATAAGAGACAATGAACACAATGTTTTTCCTTGGGGAAACCATAAAGGAGAAAACCCCGCAAATTCCTCAGAGATAGAATCAAAACCAAAACCAAAACCCCAAAATAGTAAGATGATCTCCTGACAGCAGTAGTCTCTCTCTCTCTTGTCCCAGCAACTTCTTCTCTCTCAGTTATGTGCTACAACTGAGAGTGAGTGAATGTGTTATAAATAGAGAGGCTCACTCTCTATTTATACTAATTCATGACTTGACAATAACTCACTAGGGCCGACTTCTCTAGGAGAGTCTAATAACTCTAGGGCCCCACACCTGTAGGGACTTTAACCCTTGATCAATAGGAGGGTTACCCATAATGAATTGACATGACATGACTTCAATACATTACAGACACTTCCCAGAATAAACATCGAGGTAAAATACATAAGATATACAAGTGAATACATTCCGAAGTTACAAATACATTAACATTGTGAAATCAATGTCCCTCTTTGGAGGAAGACCTAGAATCTCATCAAGAAACACATCCCTGAATTACTACAACACATGAAATTCCTCCAACCTAGGATTTTCATCCTCTGTTTCCTCCAAAATGTGAGCTGCATACAACTAACAACCTCTCCTACAGAACTTCTTCAACTGCATTGCTGAAATCTTCCTCATAGAAATCACCTTTGGGATGCCTCTTAAAACTCTTGAGTTTCCTTATTCATCCAAGCACTCAAAGGTCTCATTATAATAGTCAAGTTTCACCCTATGAGCCTTTAACCAATTCATTCCAATGAGAACATCATAGGAACCAAGTGGTAGAACATTGATATCTACACAAGTGACCAATCCATTCATGACCAATGGGAATTTCTCTACCACTTCACTAACCTTTCTCTTAGTTCCAGTGGCTAGCTGAAATAACCAAGATTTTCTATGCTTTACTTTATTAAAGGCACAAATCTCCACTACTTAGGGGGTAATGTAACCGTGAGTAGAACCAAGGTCAATCAAAATAGAAACAGATTGCTCAACAATATTACCTGCAACTTCAACCACAGTTACCTGGTGATGTTCTTGGCAGTCCTCCAGTGCTGTATAAATCCTAGGGATAGCCCTTGCTACTTGACCCACTGTTTATGACTCTTGAATGTTGTAAGCTGGAGTTGCATTCTCATTCTCAAGTGGACAATTCCTGCGCATGTGGGGTCCTCCACATTTTCAACATTGAGTGATCCTATGTTCTTTTGTGGTTCTCTGGGCTTTTCTCCCACCATTCTAGATGGCTACTTCTCAACTTGGGACTGTTACTTATGTTGATTCCTGAAGTTAGAAGGTTTAAAATGTTTCTTTCTTTGGTCAGACTTCTCGTTCTTCTTTTCCTTCCATGTCTTACGATGATCATGTTTTCTTCTCTTTACTCATAGCAATACTTAGCCTTACTTATTGCTTCTTCAAGAGTTCTAGGTTCATAAAAATCAATTCTATCTTTGTAAGGCTGAGGAAATCCACTTAGGAAACACTGGATATTCACTTTTTCATCTTTGATGTACCTGACATACCTCAAAAGTTCCAGGAACTTGTTTGCATACTCTTCCATGGTTTGTTGTCCCAATCTCAACTCATGGAACTCTTTAATCTTATCGTCATAGTACCTATCAGAGAGATACTTCTGCTTGAAATATTTCTGGAACTGCTTCCATACAATCTTCCTTTCATTAATCTTCTTTACCTTCCTAAAGTGCTCCCACCATATGGATGCTCTTCCAGTCAAATTCAAGATGGCTACTCTAGCCTTCATATTTTCGAAATAGTCTACGACTTGGAAATATTTTCTCATCCCAAGAAGCTAAGCTTCAGCTTCTTGTCCATTCTTTATCTCCCCATTAAAGGTAGGAGGCCTTGCCTTCTTAAATTCATCATGTGAATGGTTCTTGTAACACCTCTTCCTCCCATTCTTGTGAGAAGAAGAACTTGAACCGCTAGTGGATCTTTCAAAGTCAGATGACCCACTAGGAGATCTCTTCCTTATTCTGGTACCGCTCTTACTACCTTCTGGTCTTACTATCCAATCCCCAGAGTTCATCTGCCTCTGGATGTCGGTCAAACTTTACAGCATGGCTGCATTCAGTTGAGTCTGCTCCTCCTAATCCTTAACCAATTTTTCATTATCTTCCCTGTAACTTTGCATCTCCACCCTTCAGCTTCTCATGCTGGCTGCAAAATCTGGGGGAGTCTCTTGAAATATCCTCCCATTAGACTCTGTCTCAGTATTTCCAAATCGGATGTTTTCTCCCATAACATATTCCTCATGTTCATAGGGATCCTTTGCATCATTCATGCTATAGGTTCTCATGGCGGAACCACAATTCACTTTACCAAACTGCACTATCTAGAATATTGCCTTTCAAGGTGACTATGATTCTGCAAAACATGTTAATAACACAATTGTTAGCTGCATACATTCACATGAATCATACATTACTTACCTACATTAGAAACATCATATATTGACAACTTGTCAAATCATAGAATTTTCTTTTCACAAAGAACGATTGTCTCAGGGGGATGATGGGTGACAAGGGGGCTTTCCCCCTTGTGGCTTCCCTGTGCCACTATGGGGAGGGTCAAGGGCAGCACCCTTGTTTTTTTATTGGTAATACATTGATTTCCTGCAATCTAGTGCATAAACAAGCTGTCATTTTTCATCTTTTAGGCTAATAAAATCCCGCTAAAAAACACTGCTGAATTTCTCTGTTTCGGAAAACTTTTCAAAATTTTCACCCCCTGCATCGGAAATAATTTTGACTTTCATCTGCTGTAGTGGAAAAATTTTCACGTTCACCCACTACAGTGGCTCGATCCTCATTTTCCACCCACTGTCGTAGCAACTTAAACTTCTTTTTCCTTCCGCCGCCGTAGGGGCTCGATTTCCAGTTTCCAGTCATCGTTGCATCTCGTTCTTCATTTTCTAGCCGCCGCTATGTCGGCTCCCATCTTTTCTCCACCATGTGTCAGATCGAAATTCATTTTCCACCAGCCTCCCTTGTGGCTCAAAATCAAATTTTCATCCGTCGTAGCGGATCAATCATCAAATTTTTGCCACCGCCATTGGCACGATTCTTTTCTTTCGCCTGCCACCGTTGCGGCTCGAAGTTTGGTTTCTAGCCACTTCGTCAGCTCAGTCTTTGTCTCTTGGCCACCGACTACACACTTAGAAAAAAATTTGAAAATTTTCTTCTGCGGCCCAAAATCCAACTTCCTTCCACCACATATCAGCTCCAAGTCAAACTTACACCCACCGTGTAGTGGCTCTAATTTTAGGTTATGCCTATTATGTAGTGGCTCTATTTTAATATTTCATCCGCCATCGTAGCAGCTTGTCTTTGCTGCTTCTCACGGATGTATCGGATCCCTTCCAAAGACATAGCCACTGTAGCGACTCGCCTCTGGCCAACATAGTCGTTTTTGTGGCTCTCTTCCGGCCAACTCAGCCGACAAGGGAGATTTCCCTTCAATAGTTAGGCAATTTTCATACTTTGAGGAACTTTTGGAATTTCCTCCTTTCTGCAGAAAACCCACAGAGGTTGATTCTAGCCTCTCTTAACTTTTCGTCATGGCCCATAGAGGCCCAATACTACAACTTAAATCTTTGATACCAATTTGTCACGTCCCCACCCTTCTACCAGTGAGAAGACGCACCTATAATGGTAAGAATCTGGGAAACTAAGCTCCATGAACATAAGGTATAAAATGAAGTAAAATAAAAACATACATAGATGCAACATATCATTCAATAAACAATGGAAGCAATACATGATATTCACATTCAAGCATTTCACATGTTCATAGTAATTTAATTGTAGAGACAAGATAAACAAGATATACATATCTTTAACAGAAGCTTGTCCCGCAACTAGCTACGTCACTGCAACGTTCCACCCAACAATAGGCTAGTGGGATCATCAATCACTCAGGAACATTATCACCCGTAAGCTAAGCATGATTCCACAAGGAATAAGGGGAAACTAGCACGCTCACACGTAGCCAAGGATCCACAAAATGAATCTAAGCCAACACAGGTGGGTTTATTAGGCTAACAGGGAGCTGGAAAGGTCAGTTGCTAAGCTAGTGAGCTCAATACAAGAGTTGTGGACACCTGTACTAGAACTAGCATGACTTCTAAAACATACACACACACCCAACACAAGGAAGCATCCCCTTCTCTCCTACATAGTCCCTCGGGCTATTCCTTCCCTTACAGTGTTATTCAGGGCGTGTAAAGAAGAAAGCCAACCCTTTAGCTCTATCTATGATGGTCCTGAACACACTAGATTTGTCAAGCAAGATCAGACCCCATTCCCACAGCCAAAGACAAGGCAAAGGACAAAAAATGATATGCACACAATAATGACAGTTCTAGACTGAAGGAAAAACACCACAGAGACCAAAATCGGGTATGTAAACTGGGTAGAAACAACTCTGTCTGAGCAACTCGAATTCCAGAGTCGTTTATGGACCTAACATGGCCAAACTAACTTCAACAACACCCAAAATTCATGGCTCTGTTCTCCCATTTGTTGGGTAACACTAAAAAATGAAATTCCCCACTGTGGGCATGTGGAAACAGCACCAAAACACCCAACAGAGATCTCATCCACTAGAATCTAACAAAAACACTTCATAGCCATGGTAAAAACACATGAAACCGCAAAAACTTGAGTGGAAGACACACTGACATCTCTCAAAATGTGAGGAAACCCAACCCAATCCCTGGAATTACAAAAATGACATCCCATCCATGGGAAAATGAAGCCAACAACCAAAAACATGGAATTAGAACACACACGGCCAGTTCTAGATGCATGAGAGAGCTCACATGAAGGAAAAATGGTGAGGAAAACATGAAAACGTGGAAGCATGGTAGAATGGCCTACGTTTTTGGGTTTTTGCTTGCCCAAGGAGTCAAAATGCATTCTCCAAAAATTGATGGCTTCTCCAATTCGAATTTGGGCTGTCGTACCTTGCCCATCCCATGCAATAACCAACCCAACCAATTTTTGGTAGTAATAAATGATTGGGTGAATGAGACAAGAAATCCTAGTTGACAGCTTGATGGGTCCTCCCTCTGACATTTGGCTTTTCCCCATTGGTCCAAATGTTAAATACCCCCCCCTATCCTTAGGAAATCCTGCCCCTTCTCATTATGGTTGCATTGACATAGCTAGTTGTTGGTATTTTAATTAAAATGCATATGTACATGGTGTCCATAGTTAAAACATGCCTCGATAGCACAAAAATACCCTCGACAACGATTTAAATCACTGAAACATAAAATTATAATCCATGGTGGGGATTTTAGCCTTTAGCTCCACACCATAATTAATTACAATATATATGTCATATACATTTAATGCAAACGGGGTCAAAACCAGGGTGTTACATCCGCACCCCAGAGTCTGCCTGTGAAAATCAGAAAATAGAGAGAGAGAGAGATGAGAGCAAGTATTGGTTTTCCATGATCTGAAGTCCACTAGAGGAATGTGGAAGGCGAAAGGAAGAAATATGAAGGTGAAAAAATAAAGGAGTTGTTTGGTTAAGTTTGTGATTCCCGAAGTTTGTAGCGGAAGGCAGAAAGATGAAATGTGGAAGGAAGAATGTGTTAAAAAGATTCCATCGTATGTTAAGTTATGATTCCTGAAGTTTGTAGCAGAAGGCAAAAAGGAAGAATATGGAAGGTGGAATGCGGATAAATGATTTAGGCACATTTTAAGTTTCTGATTCTCACAGTCCACAGCAGAAGGAGGAAAGGAGGAATATGGAAGGCAAAATGTGGTGAGATGATTCCTTCGTATGTAAAGTTTTCGATTCCTAAATTCCACAACATAAGGCGGAAAGGAAGAATGCAGAAAGTAGAAAGGCAGGAAATCACAGTAGCATTTTGCAGAGTTATTCCTGCCACAAGATGCATTCAAGAATACGGAAGGCAGAAGGTAGAAGGAAAAAGGTCATGCTTAGTGCAGAAATGACTTTTATGGATATGGAATGTATCTGTGAGCTGTGAAATGACTGTTACAATGTTTTTAATCATAAGGATGAATGTTAATGGATGAACATGACCCATGACTATGTTTAAAGAGAAATAAATAATAATTTTTAAATGATTCTGGATATCAATCAAGTGTATGGGCACTGTGTTCATGGTCTTCTTGTGTGCCAATCCAGAGGGAAGGGTACATGATAGGTAGTTTCCATTTAAAGACAATTTTCCCATTTCCATTAGTCAACTGATTCAAGGCTAGTCTATGTGACTAAAGCCGAGAATCGATAAAAATTCGCCAAACCAAGAAAAATTCTTAGTTCATGAATGTTTTGAGGAATGGGACAAACTTTGAGGATTTATAGTTTTTTCTGGGTTGATGTGAATTCCTGCAGAGTCAATTACATAACAAAAATATTTGATTTTGTTCATTGGAAATGAGCATTTGTATGTTCATATATAGTTGATGTTTTTGGAGAGTGTCGAAGTTGTCTGACATGTTCTTTGCATGATTGACTGAAAATCAAGATATCATTGAGATAGAAAATGACACACTTACCGATGAAATGTTGTAGAAGGTCATTCATATATCACATAAAGGTTGGAGGTGCATTGGTTAAGCCGAAAAGCATTACTAACCATTCAAACAACCCTTCCTTGGTTTTGAAAGAAGTTTTCCATACATTGATATGCTTGATCAGAATCTGGTTGTATCTCGCCTTGAGGTTGAGCTTAGGAAAGAACTTAGCAGTTTTCAAATAGTTTATGAGTTCGTATATCCTTGGAAGAGGGTATCTATTCTTTACCAAAATTTTGTTGAAAGCCTGATAGTTGATTCCCATGTGCCAAGTCCCATATTTCGTTGCTATGAGGATTGAATTAGACTTCCACAAGGAGAGGAGTTGGGCTGGATGTGACCTATATTGATCAAATTATGGATTTGTCTATGAATTTCTTCATTATCGACAATGGATGTTCTATAAACAAATGCATTAGGTAATGAAGAACAAGGAACAAGTTCAATGGAGTGTTTTACCTAGAAATGTAGAATTACTCCATTTGGATCTTGAAATACATTTCGGTATTCCTCAAGGATGTTGTCGATCTACTACTATTGTCAGGAGTTGTGCTAGTTAGTGAGTCGACTCGTTGATGTAGTATTCCTGCAATGCCGAGGCATTATCATGACCAATGTGAATATATGAGCATGGTTGATAAGATTATTTTTTTGTTTGGTAGATACTATCACAATTGTTAATGTAGGTCATCGATCTCGTATGCCATACCACTGGTTCTGAATTTTGACGATCACCTTCTTAGGTCATGATTGATAACTTCCATGTTGATCCCATAGGTAAGGTTTCCCAAATAGGACATCAACTACAGAAAGCGAAGACACGTCATAGAGTACTTCATATTCAAAAGGATTAATGAAGTAGGTGACTCTATATTGTCTAGTGATTCTTAGTTCCTTTCCATCCTTCATTCAACAGATGTTGTAAGGCTGAGGATGTGGAGTGGTGACAGGACAAATTTTCTTCATGATACCTTAAGAAAAAAATTTATTCTAGCTACCATTATTCACAATCAGGTGTAATGGATAGTTTTTCACCCATACATGTGTATGGCATATGCATTCGTGTTCCTCCTCATCGAGGATAGTCGAGGATGTTGGAGTGGTCGGTGTTGATGTCGAAAGGGTTGATTCTTATCGGTCAGATTCTACCAGGTTTTTATTCGACAAGTTGCATGTCAACAATTTTTCCAAAAAAATTGTTCTAAGCCTTACATTCAAATGTATCATGCCATGATGAATTGTGATAATCACACCATTTCTCAGCAAGGGGCTTCTTTCTATGTTCCCTTTTGTCTTTTTGACACTGCTTCTTGTGTTAGTTTGGATTTGGCAAAGTTAGATGAGAAGGGTGTCTTGACTTGTTAGAGTTGTCTTGTGAGGTTGTGTCAGTTGTTTGACCAATTGGCTTGGTCATGAAACATGATTTTCCTTTTTTCTTAGATTCAATCTTGTTGATGTAGTGGAATGCATATGCAATCATAATAATAGTAATAAAATTCATCTCTTTCTGAAATGAACGAGGATAATCTACTGACTTAATTTAGGACAAGAAATTTCTCTTCTTCTAGACAAGAAATTTCTCTTAGTCAAGGACCTCACGAATTATCAAAATCATGAGTGAGTTTTCAGGAGTGATGGAAAACCATGTTAATCCTAGAATATGGGTTGGAAACAAAAGATAGCAATTTTCCCTTTAACTAATTTTACCTTATCTACAAAAAATATGGATAAAAGAACAATAAAGATATAATTTGCAAGAAGCAATGACTAATTTTGGTATTCAATAAAGTGCATAGGATCAATAACTATAATCAGGATTAAAGCACTCCTGGGGTATATATGGAAAGTGTTTACCATGTGGTGCAAGTGGATTCCAACTATCTAGGCTAGTAGGTAGGAATTTAATAAAAAAATATTAAATATTGTTATCATAAGTATTAAGTGGGTTTATAAGATTCCCACACCCCCCTTTGATTTTGTCTTTATCATGTTTATGTCTGAAATAATCATATGCACATGTATGCATATAGGTGCATATAGGGCCCAAAAACAAGGTTATGGTCACCCTTTGCAATTATTCATGTCTAGAAAAGCCGAGGAAAGAGGCAAAACCACATGGGGAAAATACTCCCTCAAGAAAGGAAAAGGAACAAAATTTGAAATATGTATTTAGTATGTATTTATATCCACTTTCATGAGCTAAATGAACTTCTTCTGGTGAAATACTTTGATAAAGAAATCATGAACTCTATGATCATGTTCTAGGGTGTAGAATATGCACAAAATAAGAGGAGAGACACCTTGTATCTCATCATTTGATGAAGTAGGATAATTATATGAATTCTTATTGCTATTGTAATACTCTTATTTGCAAACAAAATCTAAAATGGAAAATATATCTATGCATACTTCTTCCCAAAGAGTACAAAAATTAAGACAATCAGTTCCTTGTATAGCTGCAGAATTGTGATGTGAATCACATATCATTCTTCCAATACGATGTAGCACCTTACCAGATATTATATGAGGATTAAAATAATCTGATATGTCTGAAATATTTTCATATGGAACATAAAATACAAAGGCTCCAGTGACTCCATGAGGATATAGAGCTAGACTAGGAAAAGTAAGAGAAACTGGGGAAAACTGATGAATGTAAAAATCTGAATGATGAATGGAATTGAGATACGAACCATCAGAGTTTAGAATTGATACAAAAATGTGTAATATAATTCCAATGAATACTAAGTTAATATATAACCAACCAGTGAAAAATAGACAATACATGAAACCATTTGATATAAGTAACACTGCATAAGAAATCAATCAAGAATCAACTAGTGAACTTGGGGTTTGTATAGTCTTAGGAGTATTCAAAGGTATGTTATATGGTCGGGATGGTGGTACGAATGGTTTCAATACATGAATATCATTCTATAAAAATTATAATTAGAATTATGGAGTGAGGAAGATCTGCTCAAAGACAAGTCAGGATCTAGTGAAAAATCACAATTATTGGGAGATGAATCTAGGAGACTGATAGGTGGATTACTAAAAAGGAAACTTATATTTATGAATCTTATATATCATAAAGTAAATCTATATCAGATATATGAGGAAATTATTTAACTCTCGAACTGAAGGCATATTTTATATCACCTTGGAACTGTGCACTATGATAGTGTTCTGAGGATTTATCAACCTTCTCTAGCTCATCTAGAACTTCGATTTTGTGCTTCTCAAGAAGCTGAGACATGATTTAGACATTCTTTTTGAAACATTTATTTTCAATATGAAATCCCTTTCTGCAATAAGAACACTTGGATGTACTTCCTTTCTTCTTGACTTTCTTCATTGAACCTTCATCAGTAGGCTTCGAACTTTCATCTTCATTATCTGACTTTGGATTCTTCTCTTTCACAATTTACTTCTCTTTGGATTGATATTATTGATTCCTTAAACTATAAGAGAATGATACTTTCCATTGGAATATCTAAGAGCACCCATATGGATCAATTTATCTTGCTCCTTTGTCAGTGAATCAAAGAATGAACTCAAAGAAGGAACTTTTGAATTAGAAATAACAAGTCAAGTAGCATGAAAAGTAAACACAAAAAATGAGTATTCAGGACCCAATTTTGATAAAATGGAAAGGATCAATTGATATTCCTTTTTGTAAATCCCACATTGCTTGAGAAATAGAACAAGTGACTTAAATTTGGTGAAGAATCCCTCAATAGAATGGAAACTGTTTGGACTCAATGAGAATAACTCAATATCCAACTGATGTGCTCTTAACTCATCTTGAACTCCAAAGAGAGACTCAAGTTTGGTAAATACTTGGTTTGGAGTGGTCAAACCATCTATTTGAAAGAGTATATCAAGGGAAATAGAGAGGAAAATCAATCCATAGGCTTCATCCAACCTATTATTCCACTTAGCTTTCTCAACAACTAAATTTGGTTCATTTTCTAAAGCCATAGAAACTATATAGATTCCCTTACTGTGTAATAGAATGCCAATTTTGGATTTACATTCATGATAGTTGAAGGGAGTCAGGACCATAGCTGAAGAAGAATCCATATTGATATGTCGATGCACTCAAGGAGAAAATCTTTGCAATCTACACAAATAAAACTAGGAGAAAATATTGTAAGCTTAATTCAATCCCTTCTTCATAGAGTGATAGGAGACTGGATACACTCTGATAGAGAGAACATATATCTCCTCAAATCGATTGAACTTGAAAAACCTTGTGCTCTGATACCATGTAGAAATTGAAGCTGCAGAACCGTTAGAAAAATAGCCTTGATGCAAAGAAGAAGCACACGAGGTATATCTTTCTACTAAGATAATTCTCACAAGTATGCACAAGGAAAATAGAGAGAAGAATAAAGAGACCGAATACAAGAGAAGTGATCCAATATATTTCCATGTATTATTGATCAACTAAATTGATGAACTAATAATGAATTGATTAATTATTACAATAGCAATACATCCTTATCAAGGAAAATTGAGTTGGTTGAATCTAACTCATACTAGCTCATAAATAAGACTTACCAAGTATGATAAACCCCCGTAGGTGGCTAAAGCACTTCCCAAATTAGTCAAGGACCTCATGAATTAGAAAAATAATAAGTGAGTTGTAATGAGTGATGGAAAAATATGCTAATCCTGGAATATGGAGAGAAAATAATGGAGGATGGTTTGGAAACAAAAGATAGCAGTTTCCTAGTTGACTAGCTTTACCTTATCCACAGAAAAGCTAGATGAAAGTAGAATAAATACATAATCTATAGGAAGGTGCAGTTACTAAATATGGCAGTCTATAGAGTGGACACGATCAAACTAGAATCATAATTTAAGTGCTCTTGGAGTGTATATGGCAAGTGTTGACCTTGTGGTTCAAGTAGATGCCAACAATCTAGTCTAGTAGGTAGGAATTTAATAAAAAATGATTAATATTTTTATCCTAAGTATTAAGTGGGTTTATAATGTTCCCACAACTTGAAGTTATTACATGGTTTAAGGTCAACACGTAACACATCTAGGTTCTTAATGATGTGTTGTGTGCATATATGAGACTATTGAGCTATAATAATTTCATAAGACAACATGAGGTGAGTATTAACACAATCAATTACATGGCTAGTAATGAAGTATGTTATGGGTCAATTCAATCCCATTATGCTACTAGCCTTGGATGTGTGTGTGACCTTTCACATTGATGCTAGAGATAACATCCCGATAAGTAATTTTATATGAAACAACAATAATGGCATATATTTTCCTAGTAAGGGAACAACATGATGGTCCATTACCCCTTAAATTATATATGTATGTATATGTCAAAAATTTAGCTAAGAAATAATCATTACTAATGTTTAATACGTAGCATGAATTATTATAGGTTTTGTTAGTACATGGGTAGGATATTTAGTATCTAACTATAAATCATATAAACATAGATATGGTGTCAATATTACATAGGAACATTTTTAGTTCCGAAATGACGTAGGTTAGTTAATAATTGAGAAGAGTAGATGGGTTATGGAATTAATAACATTTATAGGAAGTGGATCCTAGTACGATTCCAAGGACGGTGCATATATGTACATATCCTTTAAAATTAAATATTGTTCCCTTGTATTATAATCAAATTGAGTAATTTTCTACATAGTATGTTTAGGTCAAATCTATAAAACACCAAGTAAATTAGAATGGAAAGCCATGGGTTATGTGTCATGAGCATCACAAGTAGCAATGATAATGCAAGGATATATATAGCCATGGGTTATGTGTCACGAGCATCACAAGTAGCAATGATAATGCAAGGATATATATATGAGAGAGAGAGAGAGAGAGAGANAGAGAGAGAGAGAGAGAGAGAGAGAGAGAGAGAGAGAGAGATGTTTGGATAATCAGTAGAGAAAATGGGTTGCGGGATGAGAGAAAGAATATTGTAGGTATTTCCTTCTTGGTCTCCTCATACCCTAGTTGAGGGTTGTATCTACAGCTGACACAGATGGTTGGTTTTTAAATCACTCTTACATAGAGAGTATCTTCGATGTTCTTTGTTAAAATGTATAGGTACTCTCTTGTATATAAATGTCAAATGGTTTGATTTCCTATCTATAATATTTCTTATTGTTTATGCATGTTGTATGCGTTTGTAGAGTTTTAATTCCAATTTTTTTTTAGATTTATTCATTTGCACATACATCTTTTACTTGTGAATTTGTAATATGGCCCATGGGGTGAAATTTATAAGCTTGAAATTTTTAAATAACCCCTCATATGGTCAGAAGTATGGATTTGAACGTAACACAACTAATTCAACTTGGATTCTAACTCTAAGGTATTTTATGATAAATATGGAGTTAACCATTATGAATAAATCTAGTGAATTAAAAACATAGCACTTTCCAATGCCATATAATATTAGAATTGTATTAAGTTTGTAATGCACTTTATGGACACAATATTGGCTATTCTGAATGGGTCCCTTAACTAGAGATCATTCAGACATATAAAGAAAAGCTTCAACAAGATTATTAAAATAGATAATAGAAGTTTGATCAAGGTTATGAAACCATTACAACTCTTAACTAGATAGAGAGTATAAAAATAGTTTAGGCGTGATGTCTAGATAAGATTGGACACCCTCATATATAAAAACAGATTTGGTTGGGTAATATTTGGAATCTCTCTTCTCATTAAAAGAGCGGAAAGTACAAATTGTGTGTTCATTGGGCTCCTAATGAATTTTTCAATTATTAAGTCTAATGGTTTATAATATCCAATTACAAAGAGAATAGGTACAAATGGTATTTATAAAGGTATGTTACTAGATAAAAAGTGTTGAAAAGAAAAGGTGTGTGTGTGTGTGTGTGTGTGTGTGTACTCTATATAGGCTAGGAGTAGGCTCATGCTATGAAATAAATCTAGAGTGCACTAAGTACCTAGGCATAATTTTAGTAGATATGTTACAAAAACAATGAAGGATATATACAAACATGTAAAATAATCTAACTAGTATAAGTAGTAGTAGAAGCACCACCGCATAGGACCAATATGATAGATAAAAAGAGTTAGGGTGTATAGGTACTTGGTTTATATATAGACTCTGTGTGAGTATAGTAGCTACATCGATGATCGAGTTCTCAAGATACAATTATCATACTAACTAGTGAAGTACTCTATAAATATTGGTGAATATGAGCCTTCTCTTATGTTTCATGGTTAGGGTTATAAAGCATAATAGAATTATCTTATATATAAACCTGGTGTGAAGTGAATGATATAGTTGCGTTGGGTAGTGATTACTATATTTAAATGGGTTTGTAGGCCATTTCTCATCTTTATAAAAAATAGATTGTTGTAAAGTTTCAAGGCTACTGATATAAGACTAAAACTAATTAGGCCTCTCTCTCCCCCATTCTCTCTCTCTCTCTCTCTAACCCTTACTAACCTATTTGGGTGGCTAGGTATATAGAATGAACATGTTTTTTGAAGGGGGTAGATATACAAAGATGTGAATAGGAGGGAAAGAGATACAAATAGAGAGGAGGGGGATTAGAGGTAGGGGTAGGTATAGGGATGTCAGTGTGTATTAAACATTTAATGATCCCTTAGCTGTGGAACTATCACATGTCCCAATTTTGCAAAAATAATATTATCATATTTGATTTTATTTCAAGACAATACGTTAAATTTTATGCTAAGTTGTAATTGATGACTTAGCAGAGTCAAGGTTGTTGAATTTAATTCTGAATATTTTAATTATAAATAAATAAAAGTGGAGACAACAGCTTGGGAGAGCTGTTAAAAGAGTGTTTACTGGTCAAGTTGGTGGAGGAGACTGGGTGGAGAGCAAATAGACAAGTGGCAGCATCCTCAAACACTTCCAATGTTGCAAGTGGAAACCTCCCTACATTTGGGGTCATGATCCCCCAAGAAAGTGGGATCAGATCAGGTGGCTTAATTAATGACAACTGATCCAAAAAAATACCTAGGCAATCTTAATAAAAATGCCCATTGAAGAGAGCTGACGCTGCTCATTCTAGAGAAGTGTTCATTTAGGTGAATATACTTCAGAGGATTACATTTGGAAGGGAATTTGTGGAAGGCGTTTTAGGGGTAAACTACAGAAAGTGATCTAATGCAGCTTTTCAACTGAAGGATCTTACTGCTGAGTGCAGAGTGATTACTGAGTCATTGGACTAGTATTTTGTTGCTTGCTCCACTAGTTCTCAGCCAAGGAGACCAGGAACAGGCTCGGGGGTCCTGAGAAGACGTTGTTTGAGTGCTCTTTAGGAGTTGGTAGGGAGGAATGGCCTCCCAACACTATTGTTGTCCAGCTTAAATGGGTTCTACAGTCTTTTATTTTACTGTGTTAAAAGTTTATATTTGAGATTGAATGATTAATGAATGATTAAAAGTTTTGTAGTGAACTGATAGAGATTGTAAACCTTTAGTTATTTGAAATATTGAATCTATAATTGATGAAAATAATTCTAACCTATGTTTTTCCACGTCTCGAATGGACCAAACCGTACTCTAGCACATGCAGTATATTTTAAAATAGATGAAGGATATGATAGAAATCTTGATTGAATAGAGTTATTATGTAGTTTAGAATAATCAAATAATTTATTTCTGCATATAGTTGTTTTCAGGAAAGAATATTAACATGTCTAGTTAAGTTTATTGTTTAAACCAGATTGTTGTAATAAGAATGCTAACAAAGAAATAACCTTCATACTTTGGAAACATGATGACTTGACCATCTATGAATGCAACCCGCATTCCTTTTGCATCTAATGTTGATATGGAGAGAAGGTTCTTCTTGAGTCCTGGCACAAACAATACTTCTTTCATTGTTAGAGACTTTCCAGAGTTTAATTTATAGGAAGATTCCCCACTACCTTTTATTGGATATTGGTAGTCATCTCTTACCTTTACCTTGTTAGGTGATTCATGTTCTAACAGTCTCACAAAGGATTCCTTGAATCCAGTAACATGTTTGGAAGCCCCACTGTCTATAATCCAATCATCACTTCCATGAGTAATGTTACCTATGAGATAGGATATCAGAACATATTCATCCTCACTTGAATAATCTTCACTTTTATATCTCGATCTCTTTCTGGATGGTTCATCATCCTCTGTAGCATGAGCATGATGTCTTCTTTAGTTGCTCTTCTTTATTATCTTTTGTTTGTTAGGAAAATTCCTTGCATAGTGTCCTGCTTCATCACATGTATAGCATATGATCCTAGATACATATTTTCTAGTGTTATCTTTGTGAGAGTGCTTACCTCTAAAGCTATGAGGTCTTCTTTTGCTTGACTTGGAGTGAGACTTGGAGTGTACCATGAGAGCTTGGTCTTCAATTCCATTCTTCTCTTATTGAGCTGCTATCCAAGCTTCTTCTTGAGAGCACTCTTCCCATAGTATGCTGAACTTGACTAACTTCTTTCTAGCACAGATTCCTTGGATGAAACAATCCCATGACCTAGGAAGGCCATTCAATGTAGTCATTACAATCTCTGCATTTTCCACGTCTTCATCAACTGTTTCTAGTTTCTCTTTGATTTGACAAACCCTTGTGAAGTAATACTGGATTGTTTCTGCATTATGAATCTTCACATTCTTTAGTTGGTTTCTCAGGGTCATCTTTCGGTTTATGTTCTTCCCTTCAAACAATTTGGTTAGGGCATCAAACATAGCTTTAGGTGTCTTGAGATAGGAAACATGTGGGATAAGGTGATCCTTGATAGAATCAACAATGATCCTCTTTTCCATAACCATATTCTTCTTATGTAAGGACTTTGCCTCATCTCCCTCTGGAACTGGAACCTCCTCATGGATGTAGGAGTCTAACTCATTTTCTTCCAAGACCAGGGAGATCCTATACTTCCAGGATCGGAAGTTATCAGCTCCCTCAAGCTTTTCATCAAGCTTGGTATGATGAGACATATTAACTGAGAACCTCAAATGGAAGTACAAAAGATTTTAGATCTTACCAGGTTCAAGATGTCGGATCTGAAACTTGAGCTGAAATCCTGCAGAGCTGGTTCAGGAGAAAATTAGGGTTTTCCTTTTTCGGTGTTTTGTCCACCCAAATACCTTGAAATTTGTCCCTAAATTCTATTTTGGGGAGGAGATCAATCCAGGCCTGGGCTCACTGAAAAATAAATCTTGTGTGAAAAGCCCTAATTTTCGACAGCAGTGACAGGTCCAAAACTGAAAAACCTCAGAATTGGATTCTGCTTCAACAGAAATATGCGCCCTAAGGAGGAGAGTTATTCCACCTTAATTTTGCTAAAAATATGTGGAGGAAGATCCACAAAATAGGAATCCCTAGTTCCCGCAGCTGTACAGTGTCTTCTTCTCAGGTTAGCTCTGATACCATGTTAGTTTTTCAACATTAAGCTAGCATTATGTTAGGATCTTTACTAAGAGAACAACAAGTACAACAATCAAACACAAGAGACAATGAACATGATGTTTTTCATTGGGGAAACCATAAATGGAGAAAACCCCGCAACTTCCTCAAATATAGAATCAGCACAAGATGTAAAACCCCAAAACAGTAAGATGCACTCCTGACAGCAGTAATCTTCTTCTTGTCTAGCTCCAGTGTCTTCTCCTTCCTCAAATATGCGCTACACTTGAGTCTGTGAGTGATGTGTACTAAATAGAGACCTCGGATCTTTATTTATACTAATCTCGACATGACTAAAAGCCTACTAGGGCCGACCTCTACTAGGAAATTCTAATAACCCTAGTGCCCCGGAACTGTGGGGACTTTAACCCTTACACGATTGGAGGGTTACCCACTATGACTTGTTTACATTATTGATTCTCCCGATCGGAACATCGGGGCATGACAACATGACTCAATTACATAATAGATACATCCCAGAATAAACATTGGGTTACAATACAAAAGATACATAGATGAATACATTTTCAAGTTACAAATACATCAACAATTTCTGCCCTACAGCTTACAAGAGCTATTAGAAAGGGATGTAAAGCTTATGTAGTAACAATAGCTGATGAGGAAAGTCTAATTAAAATAGATAAGTTAAAGGTGGAAGACATACCAGTCTTAAGAGAATATGTTGATGTATTTCTAGAAGAAATTCTGGGATTACCTCTGAAAAGGGAATTGGATTTCACCATTGAGCTGGTACCGGGTGCGGTACCCAGTTCAAAGGCCCCTTATCGAACGAACATACTCGACTTTAATGAATTAAAATATCAATTAAAAGAATTAATTGATAAAAAGTATATTCGACCAACTGTGTCTCCCTCGAGGGCACCTGTCTTCTTCGTTAAGAAGAAAGACGAAACCATGCGACTTTGCATAGATTACCGTCAGTTAAATAAGATGACCATCAAATATAGATATTTGTTGCCATGCATAGATGATCTATTTGATCAACTATGTGAAGCCACGGTTTTTTTGAAAATAGATTTAAGATCTGGATATCATCAAGAAAGGATTAAAGATGAAGACATCTTTAAGACAACTTTCAGAACTAGATATGGTCATTACGAATTTGTTGTAATGTCATTCGGGATTAACAATTCCCCATTTGTTTTCATGTGTTTAATGGACAATGTTATGCATAAGTATTTAGATAATTTTATGGTCGTATTTATTGACGACATTCTAATTTATTCAAAAACTGAAGAAGAACATAAAGAATATGTAAAAATTGTTTTGCAAGAGTTGCGAGATCATCAACTCTTCGCAAAGTTTAGTAAATGTGATTTCTTCAAGGATAAGATTCAGTATTTTAGGTCATGTGGTGACCAAGGAAGGAATTTCCATAGATCCTAAAAATATAAGGGAAATCAAAGATTGGTCGGTTCCTAAGGATGTGACGGATGTTCGATCTTTCATGGGCATTACCGATTACTACCGGAGGTTCATTGAAGGATTTTTTAGGATAGAAAATCCAATAAATTCCTTGCAGAAGAAGGGAAAGAAGTTCGACTGGAATAAAAAATGTGAAGAAAGATTTTAAAATTTTAAAATTTTTATTAACCAGTGCACCTATTTTAAGAATAGTTGATCATAATAAAGAATTTGTAGTGTGCACTGACGCCTATAATGATGGCTTAGGTGGTCTTCTGACTCAAGAAGGGCATGTTATTGCCTATGAGTCTATAAAATTAAAAGTTCATGAAAATAATTATGCAACATATGATCTAGAATTAGCAGCTGTAATACATGCCTTAAAGATGTGGCGACATCACCTAATTGGCAAAAAATTTATTTTAATGACTGATAATAAAGGATTGAAGTATTTGTTAGATCAGCCTAATCTAAATGCCAGACAAGCTAGGTGGTTAGCCTTCTTAAGTGAATATGATTTTGAAATTCAGCATATAAAAGGAAAAGAAAATAAAGTTGTTGATGCATTAAGTAGAAATGCAAGGCTAAATTTTGCAGCAGCTATCAGCACCTATGCTATAGATTTGGATGAATGGCTTAAAGAAGGAATAGAACAAGATGAAATTTACCAGAGCTTACAAACTAAAACTAAAGAAAATCCAACAGAAAACTTAAGAAAAGGTTACAGTTTAAATGAAAAGGAATTTTTACTGTATAAATATAGAATGTATGTACCTAACGTACCTAAAGTTAAGCTATTGATTCTGGATGAAATTCATAAAACTCCATACTCAGGACATCCAGGTTATCAAAAGACTATAACTATGTTAAGAAAATAGTCTTTTTTGGCCAAATATGAAAACTAAAGTAGCAGAATATATTGCTAGGTGTTTTGAATGTCAACAGGTAAAAATTGAACATCAACACCCAGCTGGTTTGCTTCAGCCATTACCCATTCCTAGCTAGAAATGGGAGATAATTAGTCTAGATTTTATTACTGGGATTCCTAGAAATCAAAATCAGAATGATTCTATCATGGTAGTAGTTGATAAGTTAAGAAAAACAACTCACTTTATACCTGTTAAAACTATTTATAAAGTTGCACACATAGCTGATATTTTTCTAAAACAGATTTTCCGATTGCATGGAGTACCAAAATTCATAATCTCAGATAGAGATCCTAAATTTACAAGAAACTTTTGGAGGTTTTTGTTTAAAGGGTTAAACACTACATTATATTTTAGTACTTCTTTCCATCCTCAAACAGATGGACAAACTGAAAGGGTAAACCAAGTACTGGAAGATCTATTAAGAATGTATGTGAAAGACAAGCTAGGTAAATGGGAGAATTATTTACATCTGGTAGAATTTGCTTATAATAATAATTATCAGACATCAGCTAGATTTAGTCCTTTTGAAATTTTATATGGATGGAAATGTAATACTCCTATCTCTTGGAGTAATCTAGTGGATAGATTGCTATTAGGTCTAGAACTGTTAAAAGAAATGGAAGAAATTGTAAAACAAGTGCAGGGAAATCTGAAAGTAGCACAGGATCGACAAAAAAGTTAAGTAGACTTAAAAAGAAATCGAAAGGATTTTTAGGTAGGTGAACATGTGTTCATCGAGGTAAGGCCCAAAAAAATCTCTCTGAGACTAGGGAGTTGTGCAAAATTGGCACCTCGTTACTGTGGTCCATTTGAAATTCTTTCTAGGATTGGGCAAGTAGCTTATCAATTAGCATTACCACCCAATTTAAGAGTACATAATGTTTTTCACATTTTCGTATTAAATAAATATGTCCATGATGCTACTCATGTTGTTAACTGGAATGATGTATAGGTGGAACCAGAAGGAGATTTTCTGGTGGAACCGGACTGTATCCTCGGGTGGAGGGAGATCACACTTCGGAACCGCACCACTGGATAGATGAAGATGCAATGGAAGCACCTTATAGTCCAGAGGAAGTCACTTGGGAATTGGAAAGTAAAATGTGAGATGCATATCCAATTCTGTTCTAGGAAAATTCTGAGGATGAAGAATAAATAACATCGAGGACGATGTTATATTCTAAGGGGGTGTGTATGTCACATGTCCCAATTTTGCAAAAATAATATTATCATATTTGATTTTAATTCAAGACAATATGTTAAATTTTATGCTAGGTTGTAATTGATGACTCAGTAGAATCAAGGATGTTGAATGTAATTCTGAATATTTTAATTATAAATAAATAAAAGTGGAGACAACAGCTTAGGAGAGCTGTTAAAAGAGTGTTTACTGGTCAAGTTGGTGGAGGAGACTGGGTGGAGAGAAAATAGACAAGTGGTAGCATCCTCAAACACTTCCAATGTTGCAGGTGGCATCCTCCCTACATTTGGGGTCATGATCCCCCAAGAAAGTGGGATCAGAGGAGGTGGCTCAATTAATGACAATTGACCCAAAAAAAGACCTAGGAAATCTTAATAAAAATGCCCATTGAAGAGAGCTAAGGCTGCTCATTCCAGAGAAGTGTTCATTCAGGTGAATGTACTTCAGAGTATTTCATTAGGAAGGGAATTTGCGGAAGGTGTTTGAGGGGAAAACTACAGAAAGTGATCTAGTGCAACTTTTCAGCTGAAGGATCTTACTGCTGAGTGCAGAGTGATTACTCAGTCATTGGACTAGTATTTTGTTGCTTGCTCCACTAGTTCTCAGCCAAGGAGACCAGGAACAGGCTTGAGGGTCCTGAGAAGACGTTGTTTGAGCGCTCTCCAAGAGTTGGTAGGGAGGAACGGCCTCCCAACATTGTTGTTTTCTAGCTTAAACAGGTTCTACAGTCTTTTATTTCACTATGTTAAAGGTTTATATCTGAGACTAAATGATTAATAAATGATTAAAATTTTTGTAGTGAACTGATAGAGATTGTAAACCTTTAGTTATTTGAAATATTGAATCTGTAATTGATGAAAATAATCCTAACCTGTGTTTTTCAACATCTTGAATGGACCAGACCGTACTCTAGCATAGGCAGTATATTTTAAAATAGACGAAGGATATGATAGAAATCTTGATTGAATAGAGTTATTATGTAGTTCAGAATAATGAAATAATTTATTTCTTCATATAGTTGTTTTCAGGAAAGAATATTAACCTGTCTAGTTAAGTTTATTGTTTAAACCAGATTGTTGTAAAAATAATGCTAGCAAAGAAATAACCTTCATACTTTACAGGTAGCAGGTTTATTTCGTTAGCAAGTTATTCCAGTAAATAGGTGATTATTCTTATACAAACTTTATTTTGTAAAATTATACTATTAATTTGTAAGAGAGGAAAAATAATTAACTTAGATAAAGCACTCATTTATTTCTGTGAAGAAAGAATAAAGTTGTTTTACATAGTTTATTCTATTGTTCATATTATTTAACCATGTCTACAAATGTTCATATTTCAAGTAGGGTAATACTAGTATAGTTATTTTCTATAAATAAATTAACTACAACAATGTAGAACATTGTAACAAGGAACAATAACACATATCTATATGTTTATTTAAATAAAATAGACTGAATGCAATGGTATATAATATTTAATAAATATTATTTATAAAAGAACTAATTCATTTAAATAATTTAAACAAAAGTTAATTATAAAATAAAGTACAGTCGAAACCCTCATAGCATTAACATTGTAAATAATAATCAGTTAAACAATAATCCAAGGTTCTGGATTATTTAGTATTTTGAACAATAAAAATATTGCATATTATTACAGTCCTTAAAGGACAGTGGAAGATAACATTGGAAAAATAACACTATATACAGTGACAACAATTAAGTTAAAATGATTGTGGAACTAAAACTTAAAGAATAAAATAAAAAAAAATATTTTATACACAGGTCACCTGTAGGAAAAACCCTTGCTCGAATATTTGAGTTTGTAAATAAATAATTATGATAGGAAGGAATAATAGATTAAGCTATAATAATACCATTAATGCAAGATAAATTTAAACAGTAAAGATTTCTATTACACAGTCGAATAAGGGTAAAAACCCTAGTATACAAAATTACATTTAGAGCATAAAAATTAAATGAGTTTGAGCTCAAAAGAGATAATCTCTATGCTTTAAGACTAAACAAAGTATGGCTTGACAGGCCGCAAGATCTATTAACATAACAGTATACAAAAATAAGTAAAACAACATTTATAAGTCACGACTTGAGCCGGAGTACCCTCCTTGAAGCAAGGGTTTAACAAAAACTAAACAAGTAGACTGAATAAAAGTAACCCATGAAGGGTAACTAGAAGTTTGTAACTTTCTAACCGATAACTATTCCTTAAGGACTGAACAAGCATGGAATGCCATTGGTTAACCAGGGCTTACCCATAGCCAGAGAACCAGTCTTACTCGAATGTACTAACTGCCGTGAGAGGTGCAAACTGTTACCTGTAAGGAGGAGAAACCACAACAATTAAAATATGCTTCATAGTGTAAATTGAATTAAGGTTAGGTCTTAAAAACTTTTAAAAACAATTTCATGACTGGAAGTGAAGGTTATGTAGCCACCGAGAAATAGTAGCACCACCACCAGCGAAACAAAGAGCCAAACCTTCGTACTCCTTGTGATAGAGATGATATAGATGCATGCACAAGCCACTACTAGCAGCATCAAGAAGAAATTTGAGCAATGACCAGGCAAGAACTAGACAGCGAAGCTGGAACTGTCACCACAATGCAACGCATGAGAACAACACTCTCGGAACCCTGCAACGAGGACAAAGATGTAACAATAGCAAGAAAATTTGTAAACTATGCTTGCAGGAATGCCACGGAGGAACGAGCCAGAAGCCACTCATAGGATAGGCCGTAAGCCTTAAGTCACGGCTCTCAACAAACTCTTGCAAAGGTAAAACTCACAGTGTGAACCAGATTCTAAGAACGAAGGAGATAAACTGAGCGATTTAAATCAGGACTCGAAGCTCATCTATTAAACAGTAGGGTAAGCATGGTGGCCATGGAAATAGTTGCAGAGCGGCCCGAAGGCCCAAGAACCACGGAGGTGAATAACAAAGAGTAGGGTTCCAACAACTTTGATTCTTCCAACACTTGGCCGAGAAGAAAACACGTGGTCACTTAGATTTTTAACCATGGAGTGGGTCGATGCTATAGTCACCTGCATGCAATAATTTACAATGATTTATATCATAAATCAGTGAACATTCATGCAAGTATTATTTTATTTCAAATATTTTTAATGTTCCACGATCTTATATATATGTCAATCTACAGTTGCTTGGGCATAGAACCATGAACCCTTGGATCATTGACAAGTTTAACGTATCTTCATCATATAGTTCAGGACTATGATGATTGTATACCTATGTTTTATAACACAAAACCTTACCCATAAACCAATCGATGGAGTGGTCTAACGCCTCATTCTTTTACAATATCAAGTTATAACCTGAACTTTATAATGACTACGTTATCCATATTAAGCTATACGTTGACGTAGCAATCGATGCAAATTTATTAACTATAGTTTTTCCCAAAGTAATGCATACATGAAAGCTTTAGATCATCATTAACCATATATCCATTTTTTCATAGCACCGATATTACATTATGAATATTGGTAAGCCTTGTGCTTATCGTTGAATTGGTTTATGGAGAAATCATATGATACTTTGGGAGATACCAAGTAAAAGGCTATTCAATCACCTAACAAACTATGATATTCATTATAAAGTATTCCTAATAGTCTAAGCATGGCTAATCTTGTTGCTACCAATATTTATGTTGTGACTTTATAAATTTACACAACATAGTATTAATAGAATCATGAACTCTATAAATGTTACTTGTTTATAACCTGAATTACTATTAAACGTGGATATCTTATAAACAAGATAGTTATGTGTGTTGGTGAGTATCATAGAACTTACCATAAATTCAGTTGGTGGAAAAAACTAAGATGTTGGCTATGTGTTATATGGAGACACTTTTATAAATTCTTTACATAGCTCAGATAAATGAAAATTTAATAGCTTCTGGTTATTTTACTCAAACATGGCATGTACTAATATTTTCACCATGATTTTGATTAGTAACATAATTTTAGAACCTTACAGGAAGTAATCTTCATTACAGAATATGAATATCAAGCAGTTGGTTATACTAAAATTATAGGTTGATAATGTATAATACTGATAGAACAATTATTATAGCATTACAGGTTATGCACTCTAAAGTAGAAGTAACTTACATCAAGATCAGCAGCTGTGAACCAAGGAAAGTATTTACTGTTGCTACTTACATTTAAGAAAGAAACTCATTTACATGTACTTCGTTGACAAGAATAATTGAAGGGAACAAAACTAATTGTTATACCTCACAGAAGTAGCTTTATATATAACAACTTATTACTTCGCTTATGGTTTTGCAAATAGAAATATTGTTGGATGCTTTATGAAATTAAAAATGTTACTCGATCATTCATACCTGTAAAACCTGTAAGAACAAGTAAGCTTTCTGCGTTAGCTTAAATGATAAGTAAGCCTCGGAATCCAAAGATAGTTCCACCTACTTGTAGCAAATTCAAACTCTTCAACAAACTGAAAGAAGAAATATTGCACAAGTTAAACCTAACCTTGTATCAAAAAGTAAAATGTTGCGTTAACTTAATCAAGATTATGTATAAACTAATTTGGTAACGGTTTCTTTTATAGCTAACTGTTAGTTGTTAGTAAACCGCGGTCTCAACATTTTATGTTTTTCCAAATTTTAAATTTTTGTGAAAATTTGGGGTTTTGATAGGAACCACCTGATTAAATGCTATTAAATGTTAATAGAGAAAAATGTGCATGTCTTTTAGTTCTTTGTGTATGTATAGATAGCAGTAGTCCCCATCAAAGAGACACTATAACAATTTTGAAGGAAAATATAGTCTACGCACAATTTATGGTTCCAGACATTGGATTCACTCTCTTCATTACAAGAACAATGCACGAATTGATGATTGCATTCACCATCTCCATCACAAGTGTATAAGTATTTCTTGGATCACCAAAGACATTGGGAAAGGTTAAAGAATTAAATATAAAATCACCATAAACCATTTCCAATTTTGCACCATTAATTTTCTTACTATTTAGGACAATCAAACACAATATTTAATTGATCATTTTGGTGGAGTATACATACAATTGAGCAAGAAAAACACCAAGATTGGAGAATATCCTATTCATGGGCATGCTAGAACATCTCCACCATTAGTTTTCTTGCAATTGAGGATCATTAAAGGAAATATTTCATTGATAATTGTGGTGTAGTATCTAGAAATAATTGAGAAAGAAACATATCAGGTTTGGAGAATCTCCTATTAAGGATCACAATAGAGCATCTCCACCATTAGTATTATTAAAATTTAGGAGCATTAAAGGTAGTATTTCATTGATCATTATGGCAGAGTATATAGACACAATTGTGCAAGAAACATATCAATGTTGGACGATCTCCCATTGAGGAGCACCATAGAGCATCTCCGCCATTAGTTTTCTTGCAATTGAGGAGCACCATAGTAAATATTTCACATTGATCATTATGGTGGAGTATAGACACAGTTGGCTAAAAAAAATACTAAGCTTGGAGAATCTCCATTTGAGGAGCACCATAGATCATTGATCACTATGGTGATGGGAAATCCATGTAATTGAGAAATAAAATTGGCAGGGAAGAAGATACTTAAACAAATACTTGAAGAAACTAGAGAAAAGGAAAGAGATGACATGACCAATCGAAGATGCTCTATGGACACTCCACCAATCCTAGTTGTAGAGGATGCCATGGTTCTTCCTACCAATCAACAGAAAGAAATATGAAATAATTAAGTTGGGGGGGATTCAATTTCCACAGCAATTGAAGGAAAAGAACGTCGTGTAGCTAATCAAGGAGTAAAATGTAGTTGCACATCAAGGCCACTTGAAATAGTTACCGATTTACTCTTTTGTGGGTATACAAGTGACAAAGTTAGGGTGACATTGCATGGAAAACATATGCATGAATAAGACAATGTTATTGAGACCATTCAAGAGGATGTCAAATTTCCACCATCCATTTTCCAACAAGAGAGATAAAAACATGAATCTCTTATTGAAATTCCAAATGATTCGGGTGATATGGTACAAGGAACAGTTCAAACCTCTCTATATTGATTAACAACTTCACACCGAAGAACTTTGAAAGGTATACAGATCGATGAAAGTCCCATTGGTTCACTTGAAGGTACACTTTCTAAATGAGTGATTTCATATCAAACTCAACAAATACTTGATAACTATTTTTATTATAAAAGTGATTGAATTATAAATAGATTATTTTTATCATTATTAAAATCTAGGTGCATGATTATTGTTAAGAGAAAGTTAATGATAAATATGATAAATAGTTCTGAACCAAGTTCTCAGATTGTTAGAAGTTTAGTAGATGCATTTAGTACAATTGAAAAGAAATATTTTTCAAAGGATTGCAATGTGTCTCCCTGTGTGTTGTCACAATCAACCATAATAACTCACTATGTCCCTTCATCTTCTTAATGCTACATCCAAACTTGTTAATTTGGATGTCAAAACACTTCGTAGGTATTGTGTTAGAAGATAACAACCTAAAACTGGTCAAATAGATGTCTGGGCCTTCATTGGAAGCTTTTCATGCTCTGATATGAAGCTCATTGATGCGACAAAGGGACCGTTCCAAGATTTTTCGCATGAACCCCAAAAAAGATGCAATAAAATTGAAAAGGGCTTCAATGGATTGTGAACCCCACATTAATCATTTTATTAAGATGACATAAACAAAATTATATGAGATATTTATGCATTTACATAATGATCTTAACTTGGGCCACGAATCCATCGAGAAATTAAAACCATGGTATGTTAAAATAAATACAACTTGTAACACATGTTGTTGTCTACCACATTGAGTACAATTATTATTATTACATACACACACACACACACATATATTGCATGTATTGCATAACATTCTTGTGTGGAATGATTAACTAAATTATCATAAATGTCATCTAGAGACTTTACTCTTAGCATTTTGTGTAGAAGGCCAGAATGTTGCATGTTTATCAAATATCTTGCATAGATGGGACATGCCTAAGTGTGGTGGAATGGAGTTATTGGAAAAATGCATACATGTGACCGATGAGCATGAAATTGGGAGGAAAGAGGTGAACTTGCAGTCATTCAAATATGTTACATATGATACTGATGGAGAGAATTAAAGAAAAAAAAAACAATTGGTCCTCATGTTGGTAATGCATTCTTGAATACTACTTTGTTTTGATATTACATTTGCATATGTAGCAATCTATTGATATATGTATTGTTTATCTACTAGGTATGGTTTTTGATTTCATGGAGTGATTCTTTGAAAATACACAACAACATGTAAAGCATGTACATGTAGCTCATTGGAAAAATGAGCCCTTTAGAACGTGAATTGATACAATTCCTATTGGGAAAATGTTATCAATGCTCGATTTTGCATAAAACTACACTCTTCAAATAAAAAATGAGATTCGTATTCAATAGTATTACTTAGACTAGGTCAATATAATGGTCCATATCACCTATAAACATGGGGCATATTGTACTAAAGGCAACAGGGTTATATTTAAGGAGTATCACTTCTACATAAGTGATGATAGGTGTGATGACTTGGATTTTGTACAACACAATGTGCAATTGTTCTACAATCACTTGAAGGATAATAGTGTATAGATGGAACAACATTGGATTTGGTTTTCTGGTTGTGCGGGGCAATTCAAAACTATATGTCTTCCAATGGTTGTGTATGCTCCACAAAAGGCACAAGGTATCACACATTTGGAACTATTTTGAGACTAGACATGGAAAAGGGGAACTTGATGGAGTAGGTGCATGCATCAATATAACATTACATAGGAAAGAAATAAATTTCACTATAGTTTCACTCGTTTGATATGCAAACACCATTGTTTAATGGTGTTTTTTAGTGATTGGGGGAGGGAACAAGAAGGAAAGAATATTAGTAAACCATTAAAGCATATGTAAATAGATATTTTTGGGAGGATGTGTATGCAAATCGATCATACCTATATGAGTACAAGACTGTCAAGGGAGATCATGCATTTCATTCAGTTAGAATGTCAAAATCGCTATAGTTGAAATGTGGAGAAGGAAACTCTCTTGTTTTTCTATCCATGTAGTAGTGGTGAATGCGATAATTGTGAATCCACCTATTGGATTAACAGTTGGGATCATGTATCACTCCCCATTGGTCGACATATAAATGTCTCATTAAGTGACTCTGAGGGAAATTATTTTCTAATTGGGTCAATGGTTATCAAAGGAGAATATTTGACATAGTTTTCCCACACACCAAAGAAAAGAGGTTATGTATTTGAATATTATGGACCAAGTAAGATTGCATACCATTATACAAACTTAGTTATTGGCACAAACATCCAGGTACAAATAATTCCAAGGAATAACTCATCAAAGGAACAATACTTCTCACCTTACTCTGAGCATGAGAGGTTAAAGGGTACCATTGGTATTAGAGGCAATCCCAATGGTCTAGTTGAATGACCATAGGTAGGTAGTCAGGTATGTTCTATGCATGTTATATTCTATACCATGTAATAGGTATGTGGTTTACATGTATGGTATTATTTTGTTTCTTGGTCTTGTTGATTATTGACATTAATATTTTGACTATTGCAGTTGCACATTCAACATGTAATGTACCTGATTTTGTCGACACTATTTTTCAAAAATGGGATTAAAAAAATATTTTAATTACAATACCTATGACATTGCAATGCACAAAACTTTGAAATTCTACCTAATATATTTAGATCCATTTTAAAATGTTTCAACATTTTAATAAAATAATAAAAATTCTTTCTACATATTTTGAATAGAAGAAAGATACTTTATCTAAGTAAGAACATTTCAAAAACCAAAGGCGACTGAAGACTTGACTTAGACATTCGCCGAATTTTGTGAGGCCCTTCTTGACATGCATTCCATCCATCGAAAGGCCACCCCCAAGCTAGGAAAGAATCCATTAGGGTTAGGGCGAATATTAACTAATTCTTCAATTGAAAAAAAAAACAATAGGACTTCTAAGACAAAATCTCATTTGAGGACCCCACCCTTCTCTTGGATTTGTTTCATGTATAATTTTTTTGCAAACCAAAACTCTAACTTTTTATAAGAAGATATCTTATTATCTTCACTTAGTTAACTACTTTCCTTGAGATAATTTAATTTTATTTTCCTCAACTAATTCATTTTTTACTCATTATCTCACGATAATGACCTTAACTTAATTTAACTTTAACTTAGCTAAATTTAACTAGTTTAGCTTTATTTAATTTTAGCATATTCACTTAAGATAAATATCTTACCTTTAACTATAACTCAACTAATTAATTTATATTTACTTTAACTCAAGATAATTACTTATCTTAATATTTAACTCAAGAAAATAATTTATTTAAATATTTAACTCAAGATAATTATTTATCTTAATATTTAACTCAAGATAGTTACTTATCTTAATCTTTAACTCGGTACAATTACTGATCTAAACTTTAACTCATTAATTCCAATATTTTCTTGGTATCCTTTGTCGATACCAGGATATCAATGACATCTTGACTAACTTCTTGATTTTACTTATCAGTACTTAGTACTTATTAGCCTTATACTAATTTTTAAGTTATAGGTGTCTGTTAGTTCCTTGCACTGACTAGTGGTTTCTTCGGTGTCCCCTAATACTAACTTTTAATCATATTTTATGAGTCACTTATAAACTTATGTGTCGTCTACGTTTATTTTTATTGTTAATTTCTTATGGAAGCAAGATGACACCCGTCGTCCACTCATGGCCACTTAACCATTCAACATCTCCCCCTGGTGGATTACATGCCCCTATCATTTTAGTCAATTCAAGTATTCAGTGTCCTAAATATACAATTCATAGTACAACTTAGGAGTTTACATTTATACTTATAGAGTTTTACCTATTGGGTCTTTTCTTGATCCATTCCCATGAGCAAGTAAACAATTTCACTTTCGGTTACAAATATATGGGAATATATGAGGGATATTACATCCTCCCCACTTTAAATTAACATTGTACTTGGTGTTTGTATCCTTCAAAACTCTATCTTTCATCTTTTATTTTGTCTATCCAATTATATTTTTCCATCTTTTCTTGCTTTGCATTTGCATCCCTTCTTGCATGTCTTCAAGAAAACCAATTTTTTTTTTTGTGATTTTCATGTACATGCACTATTTGTTAGTCATAGAAAATATACATATCAATCATGATAAAATATTCATAATATTATTTTTCAGGGTACATAACCTTGCCATATATTCTTATCCATAATCTTTGTATGAAAGTACTTCTCTGTAACTACCTTTAGTCATTCTCAACTTGTTTTTCTTCACAAAGTAATCATATTAGTTCTCATAACATGATCTACACATAACATGTACATAATCTAAGCATAACATATTCATAATATATAACATAAGCATAACCATCTCTCGATGTGAAAGAGCATACCAACTCAACACCATATTATACTTATCATTCTAGGTGCTCTAGAGCATACCATCTCAACACCAAGTAAGTATGATCAATTTACCTGCTTTGGAGCATACCAACTCAATGCCAAATAAGTATGATTACTCTAGGTGCTCCAGATTGTATTAGCTCAACACCTAAATATCACAATGGGTTTGAGTAGTTCTGATGATCCATACTGAACAAGATCAACACCAAACTATCATCATGTACTCAACAAATCTATCCAATACCAGAAGAATCTTACCTCTGGTCATTTGATCATAATTTGAGGGTTGTTTTCTATCTTTATTACTAATGTAGAGTGGACACAAGGTTCGTTTATCATCCCTTTGTAGATTCCTATAAATAATATCCCTTTTCTTCCATAGTCCTTCCTAGACTTAGCCATCATGGAAAATTAAGCATTCAAGGACCTACGACCGAACCCTCTAATGTACTATGGACCATTATTCCCTGTAATGACCTTTCCTTGTAACATGTCTTTTTGGGAAATATTCCAATTTTAGGTTCTCTTTCTCAAACTCATATTTTTATTATTCAATCCCTTTTCTTTATTTTCTTTTTGTTTAGTGTATAAAGATTTCTTGAAAATTCAAGATCCTTATAATCTTAGGGAGTCCCACATGATAAGCTCAAGGTTTTGTACCTTTTTAAAATGAATTTAAGTTTCTTGATCCTTATTATAGGTTTCATAAGTTCATTTGGTTCTTAATTTATGGTCTTATTGAAGCTACCATAACCCATTGCCTACAATAACCTCAAATCATTGTCAATCATGATGGCATATAATTAAAACCTAAAAAAATGAAAATATCATAATCATCATATCGTTAGTAATAACTTGTGTTCCAGAACCTATCAACTAAACAAATAGTAAGTTACATTTTTTGTCATACTTTGATGTTCCAAATTCTATGGGCTCAATCATCAATAACAAACCTAATCATCATATTATTTATTCATTATAAACACATGATAAATCCTTAGAGCTACAAGTTCATGATCAAATAAACATACTACGTCTACAACTTCTTGATGCTCTAGGGATCACCTACTCAACATCAATATAAGCATATACATATTGATGCTCCAGATCTCACCTGCTCAACATTAATCTAAGCATATAAATCTAGTAATATCGATGCTCCATAGTCCTCTAACTCAACATCAAACTATAATAAAGGTAAATAATCATGAGGCTCCAGATTCTTTCCGACTCGACATAAATCATTGTATTAACAATTATGCATATAAAATATGTTAACCATCAGTATCTTACAAAAACATGTATAAGTTATTCGAGTAATTTCTTTATTTTCCTAAATCAATTGATTTAACATATGCCATGCCATCATTTAACATTCTCTGAAATGTTTCAATAGGATTTTTAAAGATCTTATTTATTTTATGCAATTGGCAACCATTAGCATCTAACCATCTTTTCAAAAACCATTTGTTGAATCACAACTCTTTTTAAAAGTTTATCTCATCTATTGTTGAACTTCGTTTACCGAATTCGGCGAAGCTTTTGTATCCATGTGCACATGCACGCTTCACTAACAATTTCATTTCTAGAAGTTATTCACATCATATTTTCTTTAGTCATCATAAAAGCATACAATATAGCAGTAAGTTACTCTTTCGAGTACGCATAACTCTTTTGGTGCAACAAAATGTTAACATGC
>LPNX011197064.1:34667-64187 GCA_001517045.1 Pseudotsuga menziesii | reverse complement strand
ATATATTCTATCTTTATTTCATCATGTCTTTTATTTAACCATGTTTAATTTCATGTATAATTGGGTCGAGAGGCACTCTACAGCCTAGTATGAGGGAGATTTTGTAACGTTTGTAATGTTTGTTAGTAACAAAATAATAAGAAATAAAATTTTAATTATCCGCCAAAATAAATGTCGCCCACAAAAGCAACCTAATATGGGGGAGATGTTGCAATGTTCCTAATTAACAAAACAATAAAAAATAAAAAATAATCAGTGAGAAAAATAACACAATATGGGTGGATGTTGTAATGTTCTTACCTAACAAAATAATAAAAAAATAAAAAATTGAATTATCTTCAAAAAAAAAATGTTGGCCTTGCACACGGTTTTAAAACCATGTGCAAGGCCTCCGAAAGAACCCATGGTTTTATTGTACATGGTTTATGAGAGCCTTGCAAATGGTTTTAAAACCATGTGCAAGGCCTCCGAAAGAACCCATGGTTTTATTGTACATGGTTTATGAGAGCCTTGCAAATGGTTTTAAAACCATGTGCAAGGCCTCCTAAACATCCCATGGTTTTAGGAGGGCCTTGCACATGGTTTTAAAACCATGTATGGGGAGATGTATGGGGGAGATGTTGTGATGTTTGTTCTTAACAAAATAAAAAATAATAAAAAATATTATATGTCGCCCATAAATAATATTAATAATAAAAATATTATATATCGACCTTAAATAAAAATAGTTGTTAGGAAGAGGTTTGCACCTGGAGAGATTTGATCCCTTTGGGCGCTTGATAGAACCTACAATTTGGATATAATATTAACCATCTATACATAAATTTGCATTTTATTCTTAATTCTTATATATATAAAAATAAACACATATATTTTGCATTTCTTTTCATCTTATTAGCATCTTAATGCATTTAAGTTTACTTTAGTGCTTACTACTTATGTAAATTTCTATATTTTAATGCAATTATTCTTATACATTTACCATCAAAGCAACACAAAGGTTGGTTTATCTAACCAAACATATTACATTACAATGTAATGGTTACAACACAGTTTTAATACAAAATAAAACTATACGTGTAACTTATGAGCATTCATTTTTTCTTATATAAAAATAATAATGAATACAAACCATTAACGATGGTAACATAAGTAACCATCAGGGAAATTTGAATGCGGACTAAAACTATTCCACATACTAGATTACTTTTATATGTGCAATGCGATTTGTAATGTAGTAACTAACCCTATCCTTTAAAATATTAAAATTAGTTTTTATTTTTCTAGATGTTCACACAACACAAAGATAATAAAATTACTTTAGTCGTGTCAACCATTTATGCAATATTACTTGCAAATCTCTTCTGGTACTCCGAAGGTTCACTGTCTTTTTAAGTTTAATGCTTGACTGTTAGAACACATTGAGTTGGTTGAGTTATTAAAAGACTCCTGGGTGGTTTTAGATGCACTCTCTGAGGTATCCCCGCATCCTAGTTTGTTGCCAACCTTAAATGAATTAAAGACATATCCATAAAATGGTCTTTGAAGAAAAAAGCCGAGGATATTAAGGATTTAGTTGACATTGAAAGTGATATGAAAAGGTATTATGATAGGACTATTATTGGTTTTATTTCAGAGGAGGATAACCTGTCCTTGATTGAGCTTGAATCACATAAGAGATCTATTTTATGTTTTAGGAAAAAGGAGGCTCGACAAAAAAGTAGGGCTTTATGGATGATTTGTGGAGATGACAACACCCCTTTTTCCATAAATTTGCTGCTCATAGGAAAAATCTTAATACTATTTGGCAAATTCATGATGATTCTGGCAATCTTGTTGAAGGTGTTGAGGCTATTGCAGAGTCAGGGATTCAACATTTTGAGTATCTGTTTAAGGAAGAAGTTGATCTCCATCTTCCTGAGATTGTTCACAGTGCAGGCTTTTTTCCTTCATCTGTTTCTGAGGAAGATAATAAAAAGCTTATGAAGCCTGTTACTATGCAAGATATCAAGCATATCCTTTCCATTAGAAAAAATGATAAGAGTCCGAGACCTGATGGAATACTTGTTGAGGTTTACATATGTCTTTTTGATGTTCTGGGTGAGGAACTTCTGAGAGTTATTGAGCTTTCTCGGATAAGTGGTAAAATTCCTGCGGTCTTCACTTCAACCTTTCTTGCACTCATTCCAAAGACTGATCATCCTTTGTCTTTTGAGGATTTAAGGCCTATCTCTTTGTGTAATTTTGTGTGAATTTTGTCTACAAAGTTATAGGTAAGATTATCTCTATTCGGATCAGAAATGTTTTGGGTAGGTACATATCTGGTGAACAGTTTGGGTTTTTGCCAGGTAGACAGATTCATGATGCAGTTGGGGTCATTCTGAAGGTGTGCATTCGATCCATTGTAAATCCTTAAAAGGTGTAATGATAAAGATTGATTTATCCAAAGCTTATGATCGTGTAAGTTGGACCTATCTTCGGGTCATACTCTCCAAATTGGGTTTTATGGGGAACTTCATTTCCTGGGTTATGAGCAGTCTCTCCTCTATATCTTTCTCTTTGCTTATAAATGGGGTAGCATCAACCTTCTTTAAATCTGGTAGGGGTCTTAGACAAGGCTGCCCCTTGGCTCCCTTATTATTTCTTATTGTGGTTGAAGGTCTAGGGAGGGCTATTCTATTTGCAAAAGCTTGTGAGACATACCATGGCATATATTTTGGTAACGATATTGTCTTAACTCATGTTCTTTTTGTGGATGATACAGTTATGGTCAATGATGGATCTAAACAATCTCTTTCTACTTTATATGAGATTTTAATTATCTTTTGTAAGGCATCTAGGATGAAGATAAATGATGAGAAATCTTCTTTATATTTTTCTTGCCTGGAAGAAACTGAGGTTCTTACATTGCAAAATATTTTTACATTTCCAGTTGATAGAATTGTTAATGGTATGAAGTACCTTGGATTTTATGTCAAACCTTGCAGATATCTATTAAAGGACTTGGATTAGCTGATTATAAAAGTTGAAAAAAGGATTACAACTGGAGCTTTCATTGGTTATCCAAGGGGGGCAAGCTGATACTGATTAAAGCAGTATTAGAGGCCATTCCAGTCTATTGGATGTAGTTTTGGATACCGATGGGGATCATTTAAAAAATCAGAAAGCTTTGTTTCAAATTTCTTTGGTCTGGTAAACAAAATTCTTATGGTTTACCTTAGACATCCTGGAAGATTTTGGCTAATCCAAAGTCTTTAGGAGGCTGAGGACTTAAAGTTCCTGTTGTTTTTTCTAAGGCTCTTGCAGGGAAAAATGTATGGAATATTATTCATGGCATGGGGTTATGGGTAAAGATTGATGTACAGAAATATATTAATCCATTGAGTATTTTGGAATGGATTAGATCTCCTGTCAAAAGAAAAAGAATATTTCAATGTGCTCGAAAGCTGTTCTATGGGATTTTGACATTATAGGAGATTTTCTGGAATGGAAGGTTGGTAATGGTAATGTTGTTCGTATTGGTTTAGATCCCTAGTTAGGATGTAAATGGAGACATGTTTTACCATCTACCATGCTTGAAAAATTACATTTGGCTGGTTTTAATGTTTTGTCTGACATTGGACTTCATGGATTGTCTGTATTGATGGATCAACAATGGTTTCCTGCAAATTTTATTGGTTTTACTAACCCTCAAGAGATTGAAGTGTGGAATGGTTATGTAGCCATTCTTAAATCTAGTCATGTTAGGATTTCAAGTGATGATGATGCTCTAGTTTGGAATTTATCTAAATCTGGCCGTTACTCACCTAAAGAAGGTTATGCTCAGCTTATGATTAGAGATATGGATCATATCTGGTGGTGGAAAGTCTTATGGAAGATGGGATGTCCTCTTAAAACAAAATTATTTTGTTGGTTTCTCCTTTTTGGTAAAGCATTGACCTGGGATGTCCTTATCATAAAAGGTAGCGAAGGACCCGGTAGGTGTTTTTTGGGCAAAATGGAATGTGAATCTAATTTTTCATATTGGAGTGGATTTCCCTTTTTCTCAGTGTGTATGGTTAATTATTGAGGACAATTTGAGACTTAATAATCTATGGAATGGAGAATCTGTGACAACTTGTTTCAAAACTTGGTGTTTAAATCCGGAAGTGGCAAATTTTAAACCGTTACCCATCATTGTCTTATGGTTCATCTGAAAGGCCAGAAACTTATCTTGTTTTGAAGGTCTTTCCTTAACCCCTGCACAGGTTGCTAGTTTCAGTCTCGGAATGCTGCAGAATATTCCTCAGAAGAATTCTGTTGTTTCGATTAGAACTATATTTGTTGAAGTTATTGATAAAACCTTTGCATGGGGTTTTCTTGATGGATCTGTAGCAACGGATCCAAAATTTTGTGGAGCCAGAGGTATGCTGTTTTTATCAGATGCTCACTTTTTCTCTTTTAAAGCTGGATTAGGAGTGGGTACTAACAATTTTGCAGAATTATGTGCCCTCAAGCAACTTCTTCTTCTAGCTCGAAGGAACTCTGTGGATAAAATTCAGGTTTTTGGTGACTCTCAGTTAGTTATTAACTGGGCATCTGGTAAGTACCGACTAATGAATTTAGAATTATCCATGATTCTTTAGGTTGTTAACAGGATTACTGATGGATTCGATTATATGTCATTCCAACATATCTATCGGGAAATAAATTCTTCTGCAGATGCTTTGGCAAAAGCTGGTGGAAGTATATTGGAAGGATCCTAGTCAATTATGGAACATAAAGAAAAAGCAGTTGTGGAAACCTTTCAAGTTTTCTAAACCAACTTTAAAAGGTTCTATTGGGGCAGTACCTTGACTTTGGTATTGTTGGAGATATCTTTTTTTCTCTATCCCAGTTTGGATTATGATGCATAGCCTTTGGTGCTATTTTTTATGTTTTGGGACATATATCTAAAACCAACTTTAAAAGGTTCTATTGGGGTAGTACCTTGACTTTGGTATTGTTGGAGATATTTGTTTTTCTCTTTCCTAGTTTGGATTATGATGCACAACCTTTGGTGTTGTTTTTTATGTTTTGGGACATATATATGAGAAGTTGTGAAACTGTTTTAATAATTTTGATATGAATTGGCCTTTGAATATAATGGGTTTATGCTAGTATGGGGCATTATCTTGGAGGATACCTTTTTTTAAAAAGGTTTTTAATTTTGGATCAAATTCCATTTTTGGCATTATCAGAGATAGCTTTTTGGAGGAAGATGCTGAGCTCAGAAAACTGATATGAGCAGTTCTGTGGAAGAAGTTGAAAGTTTTTTTTTGGACAGTTATATGAGCAGTTTTGAAACTGTTTTATTATTTTGTAATGGCTTTTATGCCTTTGGATATATTTTTGTTTTTTTTCGAACTCTTTTATGGAGTTTAACTTGACATTAAACACCAGCTTTAAGATTGGGTCTCTTTGTGATAATGGACATTTGTGCCATCTTGCTGCATGTGAATAAATATATTTACAAATTTTTTCTTTGGAAGAAAAAATAAACTATTTATGCAATACTATTATTACATGTAATTAACACTCTTATTTTTAAACTAGGAAATAATGGAATTTTTTTCCATATGCAAAAACAATTTGGCCATATGAATATAATTCTATTGTCCAAATTTGGCCATATATACAAACAATTGCATGGTTGCTGCAGACGTCAATTTAAGAACTAGGACGTGGAATCTAGAGAGCTTATGATTAAAATAGCATAGGAAAGTGAAGTTTTTTATCAGAATTATTATTATTATTATTATATCAAAGGAGTATATTTTAAAGTTTATGTGTAACTTTTTATTAGTACTCATCTTAGAGTCGATAAATATCTTTTATAAAAAGTAATAAAGTATTATTAAAAATAACTTTTTTTTAAATTAAATTTAAATTATCTAGAATTGCATATATATATAACAATATAAATTAAATAAACTAAAACCATACAAATTAGATTACATTTTTTCAGTCTAAAAAAATATCCAAATTCAAAAACAATTTCAAAAAATTAAAAAAAAATACAAATGTATAGCACATTCAGTTTCAAAAAGTATAACTAACCTATTGCTAAAACAATGCTTCCAAGATTCACTTGATCTGCCATCCAATCTTTCAAAAAGGTTGTGTGATGGAGACAAGCTACGAGGTTTAGTTGGACTGTCAATTACACAGGTTGGGTAGGTAGACTACACGAATAGATTGATAGGGATCTCTGTCACTTAACAAGTAATGACATATGATAATCTAATTTGTGTAATTAGGTAGGCATCACGTAAATGTTGGGATACTTCTATGAACCCATTGCATTTGAGATAATATGATTCTTCAATTTGTCTCTGGAATTAATAGTTTTCTCTTATTCTTTACTCTCCCTATATATTTTTCTTTTTCGTTACATGTTTTTAGAATTTCAACAACACACGGTTCACTTAAAAGTCTACAGCTTTACTTAGTGTTGTAGAGTTCAGAAATTTCCACACGTAAGTACATTCAGATCTACATTGAGAACTCTGTAAATTTGTACAAATACATATTATAATTTAGGAATTTCTGATCTTTAATAATTTTTCATAAATTGGTTTACATTTCAAGATTTAATGTGAGACAAGAGAAATCAACCATGGGCTCAAGCCCGAGCATTTGAACCATGCTCTTATACCACTTTGTAATGTATCTGATTGTATTGGCATTTTTTTTTTAAATGTGATCAAATAAGAATTCTTTTAATTACAATACCAACAACATTGCAATGCACAAACCTTTGAAATTTTACCTAATAGATTTAGAACCATTTTAACATGTTCCAACATTTTAATAAAATAAGAAAAAGTTTTTCTTATTTTTCATGGTTTAAAAATTGTGCAAGTCACCTAACAAAAATTATTAAAGGGGACAAATAAGGAGAAAATGTCTAAGTGTGCTTCCTAAGGATTAATTGAAAGTAATTGGAACCTAAATAATGTTGCCTAAGCAATTTTAATGGGCAATGTGACTACAAAAGTCCCAATTTAAATGTATGGAGAAGACGATAATTTAATTGGGATTAAATTGGAGAATTAGCGAGTAATATTATTAAAGCTCAAAAATTATAATTTTTGGCTAAGGAAAATATTATTTTGGATTAATGGAAAAATCAGCTAAAATCATTATTACATCCAATCGGAGAAAATTGGCTAATTAATTATTGAGTAATTGGGTCAAAGGGTGCAAAAGAAAATGGTTAAGGAAATTAGAGGGTGCAGTTATGAAAGTCAAAATTGTTACACCCTCATGAAGTTACTAGAACATTAATTACCCAATGCATGATTTTGGGTGTTCTATAGTATTTTTCTATGGTATTGGAAAAAGGTGACAATGGAACATGATTTTCATTGGCCCATAGTATTTATCCATGGTATTGGAGACTTTTCAGGTATAAAAGGAGGCAAAGGTGAATAGAAAATGCATGCATTTGGATTGTAATCTTAGTGCTACCTAGTCTTCGGTGATGCTCCCATTGACAAAATTTGGGTGATGACCCCCTTTTGCATCTAAGTAACCAAGGAATTGGTGAAGTGGAGAGAAGCATTCAGTTCTTGTCATTGTGCTTCAATTAGATTATGCCTATGTTTTGCTCTGATACTAATGTTGGAGATTTTCTAATCACACCCCTTTGCTGCTAGTGATCATACCATGAGATTAGTGTGTCCCTGTGCATTTCATACATCTACTACAAACGTAATTAGGTGTTCCTAGTGCTAAGGTTACACACTCCCATTGTCTTCTTGCAAGTGTTTTGTGGAGCAGTTAGTTAGTTGGACCATTGTTTTATGTGGGAGAATTTTATGTTCCAATGATCATTCTCTCTCTCCTTTCTATGTATTCCTCTATCTTGCTTCTATACTTTCTTATATGAGAAACCATTATGTTGTACATGGTCCATTCCGATCCATATAAAATAGTAAAGCTCCGATTTTTCTCCAATGTCTCTCTGCAATTGTCATTTTCTAAGTCTCCTTTTGTTTGGCTAATGAATCTATCTCCTTAAGTGTAATAAACCCATATTCAGAGCCACCCTTATAAATCGTTACCCTTATCCTCTCTTGGAAAGTGGCAAAATTGTAGCATTTCTCCTTGCTCTCAAACCCATTTAAAATATGACCAATTTTGGAATTTGAAGCAAATTTAGACCTCTACTAATATAAATCAAATTTAGACCTCTACCAAGATTTTATAGGTAGATAAGACCTAGGGGAATCCATACAAAGTGGAAAATTCATAATTAGTTTCCCCTAGGTTCCTTTTGAGTCCATTTGAAAACTTCCTTCATGAGTTGTCCACAAAATCTTCCTAGTCTTCATTGTTTTGATTATATCTCGAGTTCGTGAAATCCAAATATGATTATGTAAGTTGATGAAGAATCTTGAGACTTTTTACGAGCCATACAAAGTGGTTTTATATATATTTAACCCTCATAAATCCCCATTCCATTCATTCCAAAATAGTTACTATGTGTAGTCTCAATCTCACAACTCCCTTTCAAGTCCCTCCAAACCTATCCCAAAGCCTTGAAACTCTGTAATTCTGATTCTACAATATGTATCCTATGCAAAAATAGAGTACATACCCAAAATAATCATTCATGAGCTTGAATAGCCCTTGTTTTCCTTCATCACTTTAGTTTCTCCCTTGTCCTCTTTGAGTTGGGGTGCCTAGATTTCGATTTGGGTACATCACAGTGGTATCAAAGCTATTTCCTTAGCCCATCCCATGGAAAGTGAAATCATGGCTATCTCTAATGATGACTTTCAGTATAAGTATTTGAAATATTTTATGTAGAAGGTTGCACATATCCTTGATAAGGAGTGCATACAAAAGTCTTTTGGTGCTAGCAAACGTAAGGAGGAGCATAAGTCACTCCAAGGTGACTTGGGAAAAGTTGGAGATCCAATTCTTACTAATGAGGATTGTAGAAATGAATAAGAAGATTATGTAGAAAAGGATACCAATAAGAAATAAAAATCACGTTTGCATAGGAATTTGTCCATGCACTTGAGGAAGCATGTTGTGCTAGCTAGCACAAGGAGGTCAAGGATCAGAGATAATACCAGAGATATTCATGAAACTTGGTACATGGATTAGAGAGAATTTACTGATGGATTCTCAATCCTTTTTGGAGAAATTACCGATGGTTATTTATGCACATTTGAGACACTTACTAATGGGTGTCATGATGGGGTACTTACTGATGAGTTCCCAAGCTCTGCAGAGGAATATACTGATGGATGCTATGATGAAGAGGTACCTATTGATGGGTGCCAAGGAGAGATATCTATTAATGGATGTACATTCCTCTATGTTTGTGACATACAGATTCCAGTTGATAAGGATACTACAAGTACAATTTCCCGTGATCCTGAAGAAGACAAAATCTTTACAGTAGAGGAAACGGTCCTAGGATCGATCTCCCCATCACCACATGAGCTTCATGAGGTTGATCCTATGTTGGAGAATGAGACTTATTCTTTTCATGAGCCTTCCCTTTTTGAAGGACCACACAACATGAGAAAGAAAATGATTCAAGAGGCCATACACATTCTCCATGACAATCAATCATTAGTGTCAAATTATTGTTGGATAATATCCTCATTGGATGATCCATCCTTCCTTGAAGACATGGAGTAGATTCAAAGAGCAATGAGCATCATCAAAGGTAACTTTTTGTCTTTGATTTATGAAAGGAATGAATTAATTGATCTTGTTAATGTATTACATGGGGATTACTTGAAGAATAATGAGTATATTCATAAGCTCAAAATTCAAAATGAGCAACTACTTGAGAGGTTACAAGATACTTGTTCTTCCTCCTAAGTTTCAAACTGTCATATGGTATATTTCTTGGAGGATTCTCATGACATGATGGATCATGAGAAGAATGGATATTTGTAGGTTCTTGGTGTGCTTAATTATGATCTTAAGGAAATCCAAGCACTTGTTGTGGTGGAAGAGGAACTTGAGTTCCTCTTGATGGTAGTTATGCATTTTTTGAACAAGTGCACAATTCCACCATTTTGGAACCAATCTATGAGATAAGTTACGACCTTTTTAGGGATGTGCATGATCCTACCCATATGGATCCTTCACATGATGAAAATTTCAAAGTTTCTAATCATTTGGGTGAGTTGGTTCATTCTCCTACATCCTACCCTTCCATATCTTGCAACATACATCCAAAATAAATTTGGGTGAAGTGTTTATTTTTATTGGTTCCATATGAGGAGTATGAGACTCATACACTAAATGATGATCCTGTGATGAGTTCCCCACATTCTCTTTTGTAGAAAAAGTATCTATTGATCTCATTTGATTGCTTTCTCATACATGGATACACCTATTATGTTCACTTGAGTCACTTGAAGAATCATGATTTTCCTTGCTCCTTGCTTAGTTTATGTGATGTTAAAAGAACTTCATCTAATACTTGGATGAATAGATATATGAATGGAGGACAGTCTTATTGGCAGCAACATCCTTTATTATTTCTTGATGATACACATATTTATGGATGCATATATGATACTCATCCTTCTTCTTGGTCACTATGTAATCCACTTGATGGGAGAATTTCTTCATCCAGTGTTTGGGTGAAAGCACACATGGTAGAACTTTATGAAACCTCTCCCACTTCCTTGGAGAAACATTCTTGGACATAGGACCCTCAACTATGTCATTAGAGAACATCCAATTGGTTACATGATTCTTGTGTACATTTGGAACATGATGGTATAATTTCTTGGATGAGCCACATTGAAACTCATCCTATTTTTGTGATGGCACATGGTTGTATCTCCCTATGATGATCTTGTTGTATTCCATTATGACGCGTCCTTGTATAATGATGTATCTAAGTTGTATGGGAGAATTCACAGTAGAACTTGGTATCCTGAAATATCTCCCCATGATTTATTGCTTTGTATCACTCTCTTTGATCATGTGTATTGGGGGATATTTTACATCCCACGGTTTGTAGATTTTATTGTATTAGCACTACTCATTGATAGAGTGTGCAAGCATTGGGACCCTGGAATCTCTCACCTTGATGTAAAATTGTGTGTTACTTTGTTCATTGATGGAATGTGCGAGTTATGGGATCCTAGAATTCAACACTTGGTTGAAATAATTTGGAGGGAGATCTTGTGCATGATAGAAATGTGCAAGCATTGGTACATGGGAATACCATATTCTGATGTATTTACCATATTCTGATATATTGATGGTGTGGATAAGTGTTGGGACCTTGGAATCCCATACTTGCTATATTTGTTCATGATGGCATTGTGCACTCGGAGAGTGCACAAGCAGTGGGACCTGTGCATTGTTGATTATTGGCAGCTCATTGGGAGCACATTTTGATTGGTTGGCTTGAGACGAAAATACTCTTCTTTTCTCCATGGGTCCATTTTTGCAGCACATTGGGAGCTTTTCCTTTATATAAGACATTATTTTTTATGGACTCATGTTTTTTTGGAATGGTTCTATGATGACTCCCATGTGACTCTAATGCATTGCATAGGAGAATATATATTGCACCTTGTGTTCTTGAGAATCACTTGGGATCCTTGCATATGTATTTAGACTTCACTAGATGCATGGTATGATGATGGATCAGGTGGATCTATGCTTTGAGAGGATGATTCTTGATGTATAGTTGGGGATTTCAAATATGCAAATGGATAGAAAAATTTCTATGTTCATTAATGTGGTGAGGATTATGGGTGATATTGTTCTCCTAATGGTTGATGATGAGTCTCCAGAACAGTTGGTTTGTAGGTGCAGGCATTGGTGCATCACTTCCTTCAGTTGATGGATGTATGTATGGCCCATGGTGTAGTTGGATATAGTGGTTGAAGGCATTGATGAAGCGATGGTATTCCCTTATGGTTTCTTCATTGCTTGCGAAAAATCAAATTTGGGAGGGGAGGACTATCATGACCCCATATTTTTCATGGTTTAAAAATTTCACCTTAGAAAAACTATTAAAAATTATTAAGTGATAAATAAGGGGAAAATGCCCGAGTATGGTTCCTATGGATTAATTGAAAGTAATTGGAGCCTAAATAATATTTACTAAGAAATTTTAATGGGAAATGTGCCCACCAAAAGTACCAATTTGAATGTATGCAGAGAAAATAATTTAATTAGGATTAAATTGGAGAATTAGCTAGTAATATTATTAAAGCTCAAAAATTATAATTATTGTCTAAGGAAAATATTATTATGTATTAATGGAGAAATTAGAAAAAATAATTATTAGATCCAATTGAATAAAATTGGCTAATTAATTATTGAGTAATTAGGTCAAATCATGCACAAGGAAATGGTTAAGGAAGTTAGAGGGTTCATTTACGAAATTCAAAATTATTAGAGGGAACCCTCATGAAGTTAGTGGAGCATTAATTACTGAGTGCAGAATTTTTGGTGTTCTATAGTAATTTTGTACGGTATTGGAAAAATGTGTTAATGGAACATGGTTTTCATTGGCCCATGGTATCTATCCATGGTATTGGATACATTTAAATATAAAAAAGGAAAAGGTGAATGGAAAAGGCATGCATTTAGATATTGTTTATTTGGATGGGAAGCTTAGTGCTACCTAGTCTTGGGTGATGCTCCCATTGACAAAAGTTGGGTGATGGACCCCTTCAATATCTAAGTAACCAACACATTATCAAAGTGGAGAGGATAATTCAGTTCCTTTCACTGTGCTTCAATTATATTTTGCTTATGTTTTGCTCCAATACTGATGTTGGAGATTGTATGATCACAGCTCTTTGTTGCCGGTGCTCATACCATAAGATTATTGTGTCCTTGTTCATTTCATAGAACTACTACATACATAATCAGGTGTTCATGGTGCTAAGGTTACACACTCCAATTGTCTTCTTGTAGGTGTTTTGTGGAGCAGTCAGTTAGTTGGACCATTGCTTTATTTGGGAGGATTTTATGTCACATTGATCATTCTCTCTATTTCCTTTCTATGTATTCATGTATGATGCTGCTATAATTTCTGATATGATCATCCATTATGTTGTACATGGTCCATTCTGATCCATATAAAATAATAAAACTCCAGTTTGTCTCCAATGTCTCTCTCTTATGTTTCTAATGTCAAAAAGTTGTCAATTTATAAGTCTCCTTCTTTTTGGACAATGAATGTATCTCCTTAAGTCTGATAAATGGTTTCTTCTGATAATCAACCTATTATTGGTCCCATATTCAGATCCACCCTAATAAATCATGACCCTTATCCTCTCTTGGAAAGTGCCAAAAGTATAGCATTTCCCCTTGCTCTCAAACACATTGAAAAACTGACCAGTTTTGAAATTTGAAGCAAAAAACTAACCTCTTGTAATCTAAATCAAATTCTGCAAGATGATGCAGGTACTGTTTAGGTCTGTTTGAAAACTGCCTTCACGATTTGTCCACAAAATTTTCTTAGTCTCCACTATTTTTATCATATCTCTAGTTCCTCAACTCCAAATATGATTCCATAAGTTGCTACAGAATCCTAAGACTCCGTACAATACATACCAAGTGGTTTTATAGATATTGTACCCTTCTAATTACTCATTCCATTTATTTCAAAATCATTACCATGTGTAGTCCCAATCTCACAATCCCCCTTGAAGTCCCTCCAAACCTCTCCCAAACCCTTGAAACTCTGTCATTCTTATTCTACAGTCTACATACACTGCAAAATCAGAGTATAGACCCTCACTAATCATTCATGATCTTAAATAGCCCTTGTTTTATTTCATCACTTTAGTGTCTTCCTTGTCCCCTTTGAGTTGGTGTGCCTAGACTTTGATTTGGGTACATCACATGTGTTTGGGGAATCATATTAAGTGTAAAAAGGACATATGGATTCGATAGTTTGCTACAGGGTGGACGTATCAGTCAATTGGCATCTTTATTCCTAGCATTAGGACAATTTTGGGGAATCCCCATACCAACACCCTAGAACCCTTATATATTAAAATAGTTGACATGTTTTCCCATCACAAAATATACATACATTTTTTGGAGAAAGTAAAGTAGTACTTCCTTATTTTTGAGTGGAGGAATGTCAAAGCAAGAATGGCGGAGGTAGAGGGGAGAGAAAAATAAACACATGCACGAACAAATGTCTGACAGAATTATGAAAGAATCCCAACCCTCAGCGAGATAAGTGTATGTTGCATCCCATCATAATTGATCATAGGCAGTAGAGGACGACTGTTAGCATGTCAGGGAGTCAAAGAAGAAAATAAAAGAGAAACCGTGCAAACATTGTTGCGGGTAACGAGGACATTCAAAGACAACCTCTCCTCAAATGAGGAAATAACCATTGGTGTTTGACCATCCATCGGTTTCTCGTTATCACTGTAAGATGATGCTTATGGACGTTCTTTCTCCATATCTCACGGGTCTGCAATAGAAGGGGAAATGCATTCACCATCAAATGGAAAGCGTTCCATGATAGGAGGTTGAAATTCCATAGAAGTTGGAGCCAAACTACCGGTTTGTATATTATGGACAAACCCCAGCTAGATCGATCTCTGTTAACTGTGTACGAGAAAAAGTATACAACAGAGAGGTGGTATGAAATTATTTACATGTGGTTAGGGTTGTGTAAATCACGGTGAAATTTAGGAATTTCACTCATAAGAACCTTTCGGGTAAAGGAAATGCAATATTAATCTCTTCAAAGATCTACAAGGCCGCAAGCAAAAGATGCAGGAATAGGGAAAACCCATGTGAACCCAATTCTCACATGTAGAGTGAATGGAAATCCTCATGGAATGTGGTATTAACAATTATAAACAGTGTTTTTTACATATTCCCAAGTCATTTCGTTTGTTTAGGAAATGGATTCCACTATGGTGATGTTGCAATTCCAAACAATATTTTTAATAAACAATTGCGTGGGACATAGCTGTTCTGATTTATGAGCAATGAACCTTTTAAGCTCCCTCAGAAAGTGGCTCGACAAGTCATCTCTGTCATTGAACACATATATTCAATTTATATCCCAGGAGATCCACGCCAGTGGGTGTTAAGCATTCGAACACACACATCATATTTTAAACCAACAACAACTTGACATCTTTAAAGTGTTTCATTGCGTGTATGAGGGTGAGCGTTAGTTACTTTGGGCTCACTGTCACTTGGATGCACATGAAGAAATAAGAGCACAAAAATTCACAACAAATATTGAGGTTCCAACAGTTATAAAACTCTTTCTTTATCTCATGTCATTTTTCAAAGCATTTCGACTACATGTCATGACCTTTAAAAGATAGGATAATCTATCGAAACGAGGATCTCACACCGGAGGTAAGAGGCGGCTATGGCTAGATTTCACTTCTGCATATTTTTCCCCTCCATACTCAGTCATCCACCATCCACGATCCTAATAAGAAGCGATCTCATCTAAGTCTACACCATCCACGATCCTAATAAGAAGCGATCTCATCTAAGTCTACAGTACAGTCCAGGTCCATCTATTAGGGTAAAGGAAAAGTGTCTTTCTACGGGAGGTACGTTCTGTTTTCTTGCATGTTTTTTTATTTTTCCTACTGATGCACGCAGGTTACTACAAAACAATTTGAGCGGGGATTCTTCTCCATTGTCTCAGTTTCACCTGGATGGTGTGTGAGTTGTTGAGAATTTCTTAGGGTCTCAAAAACCTCCCTTTCTCAGGGTTAAGCTGGACGTGTCCTATAGTATTGATGATTGTTTATTCCATCTTAATAGAATTCTTATTTAAGCATATCAAGTAGTAACCTTAATCAATTTTGAGTTGCCTTATATTTTACATTTGCATTTTAGTTCATTCAAACAAGTTTTAGTAAAAGACCTATACCAAAATTGAACTCCATTTAATAAAAATTATTGCACCACAAAACAAACTTGTACTTTCTACATTAACAAACTATTAATTCTAATTCCATTAAAAATTGCAAATCTGAACGTAGTAAAATATTTTCATTTACACACTAAAAGATTCCCTTAAAATATCCTAGATGTAAAAGGAATACAATTAATGCCGCAATTTTATATCTGCGATTAAAATGCTAATTTTATGTTTTATTTAGCTCGACTATTCATTTTCTGAACTTAGACCTGTCATGCAATTAAAATTCCCAAGATTAATGAAATTGAATATTTCCTTCTCCAACATTAAGGATGCCACTTTTATTTACATTTGTGTTATAACATATTGAATTATTGATGCATTTATATACAAACTAATAAATATTTCTTTTTCGTTAAATTAATCATATTATGAACTTTCATGGTTCTCTAAATAATTTTCAACTTATTTGTTTAATTGTTTCCTTATTTACTATACATGAATGGATAGATAGGTCTCATTCATTTTGATTAATGGACTAACATTCTATTTTGAAGCTTCTTGCATTCATAGGCACATATCTAATTCTCATTTTTTAAAACTTAACGACATTGATCAACCTTGTGAACCTTATCGACCCAAGGGATCTAAATGCAACCTAGGATTCCATACCCTTCCTCCCATTGAATATCCTTCCAAGGGTGTTTAACGTGTTGTTTCCCTAACCATGTCATTTTGAGCATCAACACATTCAAGTGAAAACATGTATTAATCACTAGAAGATTCTCTAACTTATTTTAACACTTGGATTAAGAAGTTTCATAAAAAGTATAAGGTGTTCATTAATTTCCTTGGAGGACCAAATTCAATATTTTGGGTAGTGGCAAAGGCTAGAGCCTAGAGGAGAGTGTTATAGTGGATTTCACCACTCTAGGTGAATCACACTTTGTATGGCCTTCCCCTGTCCCACTGCAGACTCCTTAGACCCTATGGACCACTTTTTGTCCTTTGATGTTTCCTTGATCATCCCTAAAAACACATGAAAAATGCTATACACAACTTTTAAACCTATAAGTGCGTATATACGCGGGTTTGACCACTAAAATCGCGTACATCGGGATGTGTGCATAATCCAAATCCTTTTGGAGTTTTCTTTGACATGGATCCGACTCATTTGACTCTTGGCGTTCCATATGCCTTGAGATCGCTCGGATTCGACCTTTCATTACCCCTTTTAAAAGCTATATAAGGAACCCCTTGGTACATTGAAGGCACAAGAGAGAATTGAGAGCAACGAAACTATAGTCCATTGTTGTCAGAACTTATGCTTGAGTCTGCATCTCTTTGTCCCTTGGAGCACTTTTGTGTTCTTCCCAAGCTTGTCTTTTGCTTGTGAGCTTGCTATCGAGAGATGGAGGATTAAAGTGGTGGAGGCCCAAATGGGGGATTCAGTTTCTCCGGTTCACAGACGTGTTGTCAGAGGTTGTATCTTGTAATCTCTAATTTATATTAATAGAAATATCTTTTCCTATCCAATAATGTCTGTTTGAATGAATATGTTCTCCATTGGATTATGTCAAATGTTTTTACATTATTGATTATATATGCTAGAATAGGTCTAACACCATGATATATAGAATGATTGTATTGTTTACTTGTTGTTGAGGAAGTAACAGATCAATTCAGGCTGAAGATTTTGGAAAGCTCAACGGGGATCTACTTCAACCGTCTGGAATAAGGTACGATGTATGATTCTTTAGTGTTAGACATTTAATTTCTATTGCATATTGGAAAGGATTGATTTCTAGAGTCAAGCTGTCTTTTGTGGTACCCCAAGCCATAGGAATTTCTCTCCGTAACAGAATTGGCGACTCCGCTGGGGAGTTCCTAGTAGTTTTCCTTTGGGGGTTGTTTTCTCGGCATTCAATGAATTTGAATTGCTCTTTCTCTCTTGTTTCTGTGTCGGGTCTGGGGGTATGNCTGGGGAGTTCCTAGTAGTTTTCCTTTGGGGGTTGTTTTCTCGGCATTCAATGAATTTGAATTGCTCTTTCTCTCTTGTTTCTGTGTCGGGTCTGGGGGGATGTATGCCTGGTAGATTCTGATTGGTATGAATTTTGTCTCAGCCTGTCTGTTTGCCTTGATTTTATTCACCTTTCTTCCTGTACACGAGTTTTTGATTTACAGTCACGTATACACGCGGTTTCTTCTGTGATTTCTGCGTATACACGCGGGTTTACTGCGAACAGTCGCGTATGCCCTTGATTTTTCCTTTTTGGAGAAGATAATTGGTTGCTGGGTGAATTCTAATATTTGTTGAGTCTCCTTTGGCACTACCTGAGTTTGTTTTGACCTCTCTTCTTGACCATAAACTTTTTTTTAGGCTAATTTTTCTTTTTTAAGAAAGTTCTTGTCATGGCATTTTTTATTTTTTGTTTGAGATTAGTGCAGTAGAGTTCTTTTACCTTAGTGCTTTGCTTGAGTGCTGTTTGGGTGTGCTTGCAGAGTCTAGGGGTCGTAGAATCATTCTTTTTCTTTTTACATCTCTTTTATTTTCAAAAAATTCAAAAACATTTGCTTATCATCATGCATTTCATTTTGCACTTTGCATTGTACTTGCACTAGATAGATTTGCTTTGGAGTACTAGTTAGGACTTCATATAGAAAATTTGCATTCATCATTTGAAGAAGAATTGTGCATTTCATGTAGTAGCATACCCTGTTTTCATGGACACAATGCATTTGCATTGATTATTAAGTGTGCATTTTACTTCCTGTTGTGTCATAACACCATCAGTTGCACGATCATATCCCTTTTTTGAGTAATAAAGCCAACTAAAATCAACTCTAAATAAAATGAATTACACTCTTTTCTTTTCTAGGGTGCACCAACAAGCTTTGGTTTTAGGATCTTGGAATAGTTAATTGTAAGTCAATTCTCCAAGATCACTAAACAACAACATCTAGGTGTCTGTCCAAGTGAGTGTGTGAAATCCTTGGTATAACAAGTGTTTCTTAGGATCCTCCTCTCAAAAGGGAGTTAAACACGAGGCAGTGTGAGCAGTTATTTATTGGGATGACCCCTATTCATAACTGAGTAGAACCAGAGATATTTCTAGGATTGTATTCGTATCTGGGGGCTCTTTCAAGAGTTTCGAGCTTTGCTACCCTACCCATATGGTCAATCCCGCCTGCGACTGTCTGCCTGAGCATTGATTATATTGAGGTGACCTTAGTGGCCTTACTTAGGATATCGAGGGGGTACTTCGCAGGGGTTATTCTGCAGGTGTCCTAGCCAGGTTGGGGTCAGACAACACAGTCACTTTATGCGTTGAAGCTGAGGGCCACAATAATTGGTTATGTACCTCTGCTTGTTGTGTATGAGAGTCTCAAGCCTCTCCTAGGCGAGACATACCTGCTTCATTTGGGATCTCACTTATCCAGCCCTTGTTTTCTTGCATTTGGTTTTAGATTTTATTAGTGATTGCTCTGTGCATGATAGTTAGCCTAGGGTTTACGCAAATAGAGAGTCTTTACTATTTTTTGAGTCATTGTGGATTCGAGTGCGGTTCCTCGCTGTTCTCGTCGTTTAGCAGGACTTCCGCATTCTACTTCTCCTCCTCCTTTGGGAGAGAGACCTAGACAGTCCAGGAGGACTATGTCACACATTGATTCACACACCATGGAAGACCGTTTAGAGGATATTCCTGAACCACCTCCTCCCATTCATGTAGACGATGGGGAATTTACTCCTACTTATGATCCTTCACCCGACTTAGCTAAGTTAGGTCCTGTGATTTCTAAGATAGGACCCTTGCACGATAGACCTACTCACTCTAGGTCTGATTCTCCATTGACGCATTACCGCTATAGAATTCCAGAGGACACCGAGACTCATTTTGAACCTGCCAGCACTAGCTACGGTAGTTATGCTACGTTTGGTTTCCCTACACATGATTTGACATTTCATGTCGAATCCAATTTTGAGCCTAACACTATGCCTGGGGGCACTCTCATTCCTTACCATGCGGAGAGGTTTGGGAGCACTAGTCACATTGCACCTTCCATCCTAGTGGTGGAAGCTACGTCATATCTCCCTCCTAGGTCTAGGGTTAGCGATCCGATTAGGATACTAGATCCGAGACGAGTGAAGATAAGCGGTAATACATATATTATTACTCAGGTTCCTTCGTCCTCAGTCCCTAGTTCTTCAAATGTACATCCTCCACCTTATTCACATGGTCCTTCGAGCCGGTATATGGCTACGAGTCAGGTTCGTACTGCAGTTACGAGACCGATTGTGTCTCAAGCTCACATACCGCCCGCTGCATTGGGAGGTTATGTTCATGCTTCTAGAGGTCATCTTGCTACTTCCCAGGCATATATCCCTACTTCCGGAGCATATCTTCCTACCTACGGAGTGTCTCATGGGGCATTGCATGCGATGACCTATGGAACTTATTATGGGACACGGTATGGACAGGTTTTCTCACCTTATGGAGGTGGGTATCAACAACCTGCTTACTATCCTAATTACGGCTTTGTAGCTCCTACTAGTCAAGGTCCACCATACTATGGTACTTCCACGCCACCTTATACGGGTCAGATAGGAGGAGGACACTATGGCCAACGCCATGGTGGTAATCAACCCTATATGAACTAGGGAGCGGTCCATCGACCTCATCATCCTAGGCTCCCTTTCCTTGCGACGCTTAATCTTCCTGACTTATCGAGACTTACGAACGATCCTGTGGCTCATGACCCGGCTTGGCCAGCTGTCCCTACCAAGCTTCCTTCGGACATACCTAAGTTCGAAGGAAAATCGAGAGAGGATCTAAGCGAACATGTTACTATGTTTCACCTTTGGTGCTCTTCGAATTTGTTACATCAGGACTCAGTTCGTTTGTGACTATTTCAACGCACCCTCATAGGGCCTGCTGTGAAATGGTATATAGAGTTTCCTAAGGTAGCTTTCGCTTTGTTCGACGACCTTGCGATGACTTTTCTTAATCACTTCCAGCTACCAGTGTGCTGACGTCAGTATTAAACTCTTGTCGACATTTCAGCAAGATAAAGCCACACATATTTCTGATCATATTCAAGAGTGGCGTAGACGGAAGAGATTAATTAAATATTTTATACCACCAGAATTCCTTCTCGAGTGGTTCCTCAAGTCGTTATTGCCATATATAGCGAATGATGTTTCCACATCCGGAGTGCATAATGAGGAACAAGTGATCTTTAGGGCGCAGGAAGTGGACTTGATCTATGCTCAGTCCAGTTTTTGTATGCACGGGGGCATCACCTAGGGACCAATATGATATCACGTCCGTTCATATTGGGGGGGGTTAAAATTAAAAAATTAAAAATCAATATATTGGGGGTATATTACGGGTAAATAGGGCTTTTTTTTTACTATTTAAATATCCAATATGTTGGGGTATGTTTTATTCAACATTTTTGCCCGCGTTGTTCACTAGTCCTCCAAGCCTTTCCTGGTAGGTGCCTATGAGCTCCTTGCATGGATCAACACCACTCTTCAACTCTCTCTCAGCAAAGTTGAAGAGGTAAGCACGCATTCTCATCTTAATATTCTTTACAAGTTTTAACATATGGACAAATAACTTCAAGGAACTCACTTGCTTTCTATTCTCCGTTTTCCCCCTAGATTTCGAGTTATGCAAAGAAAAGGCTTGTCTGGAAACAAATGTGGGAACCCATTTGGTTGTTCTTTTATCTATGTAAGAGGGTCATTTGTTTTTGAATATTTAGGGCCGCCATTTTTTTAGTAGTGTGGTTTACGGTTACCTTGAGGAGATTGAGAGTGCTTAAGGTCCAATACTTTGAAGAGTGCTCAAAAGTACTTCTATTTTCTGTATTAGAGCTTGGGTAAAAATGGGTAGACTCCCAATGCTGATTTTGTTTTCTTGATTTTCTATTAAGAAAATGAGATCTGTCTTGTCACTTCATTCTGTTCTTTTATTTGCATTTCTGGGTTTTGGGAGGGCAGTGCAGAACTTTTGGTGATCTTGGTTTAAACAGTTCTTGGGACTAGGGTTGCTCTCTCTTTAGGGCTTTGCGGCAACAGAGTAATGGGGTCTTTACAGCTTATCCCTAGTTTTTTGCGTGCCTTTGTTTCATCCTTTTGGTAGAGTGATTTGAAAAGTGTACCGAGTCACTGGGATCACTATGAATGGAATTGCAAGCAGAATAGGATTATTAAAAAAATGGGCCGACGTTATGTTTGATCTATTCTGTGAAGAATGCACAGACCCATTACATTTCCTGCTTTTCTGATATTCGCATAGAGAATAAAAAATGACTCATTTGATTTTCTGTCAGGCTACTTCTGGAGCTGTTCACTATCAACTTATGGATGCTGTACATCCTGGTGTGGTTCCCATGCACAAGGTCTCTATTCTTAAACCTTTGACAATCTTTCATTTGATTTGATATCACAAGTTGTTTAGCACACTAAGTTTTTTTGGCTTATGTTGCAGGTAAACTTTGATGCAAAGACAGAGTACGATATGATTCAAAATTACAAAGTGCTGCAGGACGTGTTCAACAAGATAAAGATTAGCAAGGTATGAATATCCTGGAGATTTTGCTTGCATTCCATAAGGTCGTAATTATAATGAAAGACTTGGTGAACATAACTTTGTTTTGACTGGCAAGACTGGGGTCTCATAACACAATTGCGGAAGAAAAAATTTGAATTATAGACCTGACTCTAGAAATTCCACATCAGTTTGGAGTGAGAAACTACCATCTACATTTATATTTTCTGCATATCACGATAACAGTAAATATGAAGAACACACTATTATATGGATAAAAGATGCTTTGCCTTTTACTTTCGTGTGTGGGACAAGATTTTACAGGAATAAACTACCTGGTGGTAATCCTCTCACTCGAATCGCCCATGTCTTTGTTGCAACGATTCATAAGTGGAACATTTTAAATAAAGTAGCTGTCATTGAGGAAAGAGAAGTTTTGAAGTCTAGATCAAGCAGACAGTATTTGTCTATTGATAAGTTTAGGTAAACGCTCTCTTGTCCTTACTAGTTCACAATTAGTTATTTTACATTTATTAGTACAAAAGTATAGGAAATAGTTACCACTAAAATTACTGGACCTTTCTAAAGTTGCCTAATGCTGCAAATCGAATTTAATGGAGTCAATGAATTTTCCATGTGACAAGAGAAATGCTAAAGCTCTTGGTAGTTGAAACAATATTTTTGTAGGAAGGACAGACTGAAAATTTATGCTTTAGGAATATAGGAGAAGATACTGCTACCTGCTGAACATGGATACGGTGTAATGAGTCAGTAAGTCCTTTTTCTATTAAATTTCAGTCTTTTCAATGTTGCTTCTAGTTGGGTGTACCCTATTATGGTCAGTTTTAGATGACTGGGAGATTTGGTGTGAATGTCCTCACTCTTGTTTTTCAGGTTTCTTGACAGAGAAACAATTAAAGATGAATTAGACTATGAGTGCAAAACAAGCCATAACTGGAGATTATGCACAGTCCAAGACATTGAATAGGTGAAAGTTGTTCTTGGGTTGTTGCCAATTTGGATGTCATGTTTGATGTTTGGGGTTGTCTATGCACAAACTTTCACATTTTTCACCAAAAAGGGAAGCACAATGGATAGAAAGATCGGAACACACTTCCAAATCCCTCCTGCAAGCTTACAATTTTTTATTAGCCTATCCGTTGTTCTATTGGTTCTTGTCTATGACCGCATCTTTGTTCCAGTTGCAGAAAACTTGACAGGGAATGAACGGGGTATAACTCTACTTCACAGAATAGGCACTGGCATGTTTTTCTCCACTATGTCAATGATTGTTGCTGCATTGAAAAATATTAGAAGAATCAAAGTAGCAAAGCATAATGGGCTGATAGATATGCCCCATGCAACAATTCCATTGAGTATTTCTCTGCTGCTTCCACAATACATGCTATTTGGCATAACTGATGTATTTGTAATGGTAGGAATGCAAGAGTTCTTTTATGATCAGATGCCAGACACTATGAAAATTTTGGGTATTGCTGTGTCTCTAAGTGTTCTAGGGGTTGGTAATTTTATGAGAAACATCCTTATTTCGGTTACTGAGAAGCTTAGTTGCAGAAACAAGTGGAGTTACTGGTTTGTAGACAACCTGAACAAAGCTCATTTAGATTACTTTTATTGGCTCCTAGCCTCTCTGAGTGCAGTCAAGCTCTGCATTTACATGTTCTTAGCCAGCTGCTATAAGTACATAAATCTCAAAAATAGTATTTCATATGAGGAAGAGGAATCCCGTAGGGCAAGAACACTTCTTCCTTCAAGATCCATATGTTGAGATATTTGAAGAGAACTATAAAGGACTTATGTTTATATAGAGTGGCCTGGGTATAACTCTACTTCACAGAATAGGCACTGGCATGTTTTTCTCCACTATGTCAATGATTGCTGTTGCATTGACAAAGATTAGAAGAATCAAACTAGCAAAGGATAATGGGCTAATAGATATGCCCCATACAACAATTCCATTGAGTATTTCTCTGCTGCTTCCACAATACATGCTATTTGGCATAGTTGATGTATTTGTAATGGTAGGAATGCAAGAGTTCTTTTATGATCAGATGCCAGAAACTATGAAAATTCTGGGTATTGCTGTGTCTCTGAGTGTTCTAGGGGTTGGTAATTTTCTGAGCAGCATCCTTATTTCAGTTACTGAGAAGCTTAGTTGCAGAAACAAGGGGAGTTGCTGGTTGTAGACAACCTGAGGAATTGTGTGGATGCTCATACAAAGTCCAACTATGCTTTTATGATTCATCCCTCCTATGATGTAGATGATTTGAATAGTATTGATTCATCCCTGCAACTTTGTATTGAGCTTGGAATTAATGATTACCTATGAGGAATTGTGTGGGTGCTCATATAGAGTCCAACTATGCTTTTATGTTTCATCCCTCCTGTGGTGTAGATGATTTGAAGAGTATTGATTCATACCTGCAACTTTGTATTGAGTTTGCAATTAATGATTACCTATGGAATTGTGTGGATGCTCATACAGAGTCCAACTATTCTTTTATGATTCATCCCTCCTGTGGTGTATGATTCATCCCTCTTCTAGTGTAGATGATTTGAAGATTATTGATTCATCCCTGCAACTTTGTATTGAGTTTGCAATTAATGATTACCTGTGAAGAATTGTGTGGATGCTCATAGAGAGTCCAACTATGCTTTTATGATTCATCCCTCCTGTGGTGTAGATGATTTGAAGAGTACTGATTCATCCATCCTGTGGGATGGATGATTTGAAGAGTATTCCCAGTTACCATGACAGCTATGAGTAAAATATTAAGCAAGTGATTGACAGATTGAAGATTCACAAGTGACCAGTATGGATCTCCCTAAGGAGACTTATATTTGAGTCATGATCTTATACAGCTCCTAAAACAAAGACAGAATTGAATCAAAACAAAAACCCTTTTAAACATGTTTCATGTATTTTCTTCATTTTCATGAATTCATTAAATGGAAAAATTACATGGTGAACTACATATATCTGTAAATATCTTTGAGAATAATGAGAGTTTTGGTAATTTAATATTGTTTTTGTTTCCATCAGAATTTTGGGTCAGATGAGAACATAAGTTTCCTTGGAGTTTTTGACGGTCATGGACCATATGGACACTTGGTTAGCAAAAGGGTTAGAGACTCTCTGCCTAGCTTGCTTATGAACCAGTGGGAAGAACTGCTTTTCGCTGATTGGCCTGGTCCTTCAAATAGTAACGATTTTGAGGTCATTGATTCAAACAAATTGTGTAATGATTAGGATGGGGATGTGCACAAAGAAGAGTCCAAGACATTTGCAGCATGGAAGGAATCTCATCTACGAGCTTTCTAGGTAATGGATAAGGAACTCAAGCTGCATCCCATTTTGGATTGCTTCTGCAGTGGGACGACTGCCGTTACCATCCTCAAACAGGTATAAAAGCATTTATGCATTCTCAATTGCCATTCTCATATTTCAATAACTTGATCCATATATGGTTAGGGTCTTCCTTCACTTCAGGGAACAGGAAGACAAAATGATCAGCTTTTAGCATTCATCCCTCTTCCTTTAGAGAAAGGTGACTTAGATTGTGCCCAGGATTGAGCAAAACCATAAGTTGATGAACTATCATGATTGAAATTTCATAAGCTACTGGTGCAGACCTATCAAGACACATCGAGAACTAAGGTGCCTAATGATGCAGATAAACACCAATCTGCAACAATTTATTCTTTAGTATAGTCCACCGGTATGCATATGCTATGTTTCCAGATATGCAGAGCAACCTCTTCAATACATCTTTAAACCTGCAAGAGTATTGGCAGTAAAACAGAGAAAACCAGATGGCACAAACACTCTAAATATATATGACAGGCAACAAAATTATTCATCTAGATGAAAATTTCATAACAGTATTCTTTATTCATTGCACACCAGATTACAGATAGGAACAGCCATAGAAACTACTCAAAATCTATCAGCGCCTGCACCTACTTTTCAATCAGCTGGAAAAATACCTCCCTGAGCCCATGCTACCACCTCCTCCCCTTTTTCCTAACCCCACTTCCTAAAATTATTAACTTCCCTCTTATTTGCTCTAACCCAAAAAGAGTAAATGAACAGAGGGCTATTTTTAGTAAAACAGATCCCTATAAATACTGAGCATAAATAACAAACTACTGAAACATGGAAGAATTTCGTTAAGGAAGATGCTCCACATCACCTAATAATCATGGGTTATGTTTGAACCTGGAAATTTGCCAACTCAAAATCAAAATTGAATCTTCATATTTAAATACAGAAACTCACTCCAAAGACAATACTTCATCATCACTAGCAACTCCGCTGGGATCATGCAGCTAGGCTTCTTAGCCTTGGCCACTCCCTGGAGGATATCATCTGCCAGTGCATTGGAATTTTCACACTCATTGATGACTCCAATGAGAATCATGTCTTGCAGTCACTTCAACAACTAGCTCTAACATGCCTTGACATCCTCTCTTCTGCTCAGCACCAAAACTCTTCAGTTTCTAGCAACTCTCTTGCGACTCCTTTGTACTTGCACCTCATTTTATATCTTCTCTTAGCTAGAGCATTTAGCCTTTAGCTAGACACTTAGTTTAGTATCATTTTATACTGTTAGTATTGATCTAGGAGTTGCTTTTGTACTCCCACTTTGTACTTACACTAGATGTAATATTTTAGACCCATTGACCAACTTTTGTGGTCATTTGTTGGACATTAATAAAATTATCTATCTTATTTTATGTCCAATTTTGGCAGAGGAAGTAAGAGCCCCAAAGAAATGAATGTTAAAGAGCTTTGCATCAATATTGGAATTGTTGCATATTTCAAAATGAATAATATTATCTTCATATTTAGTTTATAGTTTGAAATTTTTCCAGTGGCTTATCTTTGTAGTTGTCTTTTATTAGGGCTAGAACCTTGTCATTGCAAATGTTGGAGACTCTCGTGCTATTCTGGGAACAATGTCTGCTAATGGATGTTTGTTAGCCATTCAGTTGACATTTGACTTGAACCCAACCTTACCTAGTAAGCTCTCTATTTTTAAAAGAATCTTGCAAACAAATTTGTGAGCTGTATTTAAATTTTACTAAATTATTCTATGTGGATGTTATCTCTTGAGTGACTGCACAATTCAAACAATTATAGTGACTGCAATTTCATATTATTTGTTTTTAGAACTAATATGTATCACTTTAATCATAATGTCAACATTGTTTGAAGTCATGCAAAGAACAGATCCAAAGGCCCAAAGCCTCATTCTACAATAGTTTATTGTTTATGGGCAGTATTTGTAGGACAAGTTTTGCATACTGTTTGTTTTGTTCAATTTGTGTTTGTGAGTCTAAATTTGATTGTGGATTTACCTAAGATCTTAATTTCTACATTTGATTTATCTCATATCTGACCACCATATTGAATATAGATAGTTATGCAGCCATTTATTATGTCCACATTCCTGTGATATTATTTAAGGTCACTTTGTGGTTTAATCCTGCAAGATGGTTAGTAACTTAGTGCAATACCTATTGTAAATGGGTAAAATGAATTTAGTAACTCTCCATTCTTAGGAAGGTAGGTTTAATCCTGCAAGATGGTTAGTAACTTAGTGCAATACCTATTGTAAATGGGAAAAATGAATTTAGTAACTCTCCATTCTTAGGAAGGTCAATTCCTGAACGTATTTTTGCTGTGGGTGGCTGATAATAAATAAGACAAACATGTAGACATTTAAATGTTTTCAAGGCCAAAGATGGCCCACAAGACCAATAATTGCATAACTACGAGTGTAAGATTGTAGGTTTTAAAATATCTCATTTCTCTCATCTCTTATGCCAATTAAAATGGAACTAGAATCATATAAGCATGTCAGATTAAAGGCACAAAACAAGAAAATAAGAATAAACACAGGATTATAGTGAAACTTCAGCATAAACATGTGCTTGTATTGCAATGTTGAAGTGCTTGTGCAAGACTCAGCTATCTTGTCAAGGAATTGTCCTCAGAAGAGCACTTGTCTGCATGCCAGACAACTATATCTGATGATTGATCTCCTGGTTTGATTGTCTTTCAGTTTGTGAATGGTTGTGTTGAGTTTTAAGGCTTCATCATCTCAAACTAGATTTCAATTTTATATCAAATATACTCCACCCTGTTTGTGTATCGTTTACTCTAATATACTGTTTATTTGTTTGAATGCTCTCCATATTTGTTGCTTCAGCAACACAATTGAGATTGGCAAGTTTTGTCCTCCTTTAGCTCTAGGGATCTCTCATGAGCTCTCCCCCTCTTTGAATTCTCGTAATAATATTAAACTTTGAACTTTTAGTTATTGCTGAATAGATGGATCTTTATTGACATGAAACACAAAATTAAAAATGAAAATTTTGTCAAGGACACTAACAAGGTCCTCTTTGGGTCTTTTGAGGTGCCATATCCTGTTTTTAAATATCTTGAAAATCACAGAAAATGTATATTCCTATAAATATCCTGTATACAGTATGTGAAGCCCAAGGTTTACACACTGAACTGTGGAATGGCCTTTGGCCAGGCAGCAAAGCTTCTGTCACTTGAAGCCAAGGGAAATCATGCTCTTATGCCTAGCTCAACAAGTAAGTGTACTATGTGAGTCTCTACTTCATTCAGGCTTATGCAGTTTGTCAATAAGTTCAAGGGCACACTCATAGCTTGTTGCAATATGGTCTACTGGAACTTTAAAGTAAGATATCCTATCAAAATCCAAGGGTCACTCATACGCAAGTGTCAGAAACACAGTTGAAAATGTTAATAAGATTTGTGTTTTTTTTCTGGTAATTTATGCAATCTTAGTAGGTTCATATATATAGTCATTATTTGTTAAAAAATATGCTGATGATCTGTCTTTTTTCTATCATAGCAAAACTGCACCTGCCAGTAGTGAATAAATCTAGTGGTTTTTCCATCGATATGTATATCAAGGTAATATTTTTCCCTTTTTTTGAGATGTTACTTAAGAAATCTCGAAAGTCGTTCTTAAGTAATAGGTAAATGCTCACTTAGCTCCTTTTAAATGAGTG